>JAAXCT010003747.1:0-26027 GCA_012490785.1 Eragrostis nindensis | reverse complement strand
TACCCTTTCTTTCATGGAACGTGGATTTCCCAAAAAACGTGCTTCCAGTTCCAGGTGCGAAGATGTATAAATCTGAATCATGGAAACTACAGCTCGCTTTGACCTTGAAAGCAAGATGTTTCTGAACCTCCAAAAAAAAAAAAGCAAGATGTTTCTTAGAAGCGAAAATGCAGCAGAGCATAGAGTGAAGGTGACCGTAAACAAACAGAAACAAAATGCACTGAACTCTGTTTCACCAAATGAAATTCAATCTTTGCAGTCACGATTATCACTAATCATACTGTCAAGCATGGGGAGTCTACTTGCTACAGTCTCGATCACTCGACACTGAAGGCCGACTTACAGAACAGGAGAAAAAGCCACTACTACCGCCACAATCGCTAATCAGTAGCTCGAGCGATGTCTGATAGACACGCACGCCCGTTCTTGGGTTGCAGCCTTGTAAACAGCCATCATACACTATGCAATCCCAGCGTCCCTGCAGAGCAACGGAATTAAAGCGTGAGTGTGTGAGCAGCATTCTTAGGATAAATATTAGTCAGGATGAGGCGACTAATCGTAAGCAAAATGCTTGACTAGAAGGAGTGTCACAAAAATCTGTCATTTGTTGACCACATCCTGATGCTATATCTAAAATTACCAACCGATCAGAATGTTGCAGTACAACTACTATAACTCCGTCAAATTATTTCGGGAAATCAGTCTACAACACCGCTGCATTACCTGCGGGTCTACCTGCGGTTGGACGCCGAGAGTAGCTTCACCTGATTGCTCATGTACTCAATGCACTCCATCGCGGTGGCCTTCCTCCCTGCCTTGTAATTCCATAGCTCATAGGAGACGCTCCTGTTGCTCAGGCAGTTGTACTCCCTCATCTCCATCAACGCACTAACGACAGCATTATGAGCGTCTTCTCCCCATTCCTCTTCAGCTCTTGCAGCTTATCACATCAGCATCTATGGCCTCATCCTATTGTCAAAATATGGCACCAAATAATATTTATAATCGCCAAAAACATGAGCTGCAAAGTGGTACAATGTTTTAAAATTGACTACCTCAAGTTATCGCCATCTGCATCCGTCTTGAAGGGCTTCCAGCTTGGGTTCTTCAGCAACATCTCCCATGTGGTGTGTAAAGTTCAGAGGCCGCCTTTTTAGCTTCTTTAGGAGGCAGCTTGGCAGCGCATGCAGCATGGAACGGCTTTTCGTCTAATCTCCCCATTTCCTTCACCCCAGGACACGCCTACCAGAGTCAATTTGCTTGAATTCCTAAGAACCCAGTTACCACAGCTATCACCAGTCACTATCTCACACCTCAATTTCATGGATCTTGAATGGACATGAATAAGGCTTTCAGTGATATAAACAAACCTTGATCAGAGTTTCTCGAATCCTTTCCAAGTCATCATCGGTGCTTGCATGATGGCCAGCTAGCCTCTGCTTTCAAAGTGAAAAATTCGTATGAGCATAATAATAGAACCTAACAAGGAGAAACGAAATGAACAAAAAGGATTTGCTAATTCTCAGGTGACTAAGATTTCATAAAACTCTCAGTCACATTTTGAAACAATAAAATTGAACTGTTGGAACAAAGCAACTGTACTTCTGGAACAAATCAATTGTAAGCTAGCTAGAACATTAGTTCTTGGGTGGAACAATCTCGTTTTTTCAAAGAACATTTTTTTGCACAAGTGAATGAATTTTTTTGTGTTGTTAGATCAAATTTAATGGCTGAAAAAGTGACTGAGAGATTAGCAAAATCTCAATCATCTGAGAACGAGACATCTCCGAACAAAAATGCCGTGTGTAACAAGATGGCAAAGTTCAATTTTAGAAAAATAAAAGCTATGACAAACAGGGGTTCATGTTCGTGCAAAAGGTTCACCGAATTACAGGCACGTTTCTGTCTTACAGAGATTAATAATGAGGCTTGAAAATATGTCATTCACTTGGATTTCTTAAAAAAAAATTGTCATTCCGTTATATACCTCAAAAATAAAGTCAGATTCACTTGACTAGTGTACTAGTAAAACTGTCACTCGAGACTCACTTACCCAACATGCTAGTGCCGCCCAAGAAATCAGATTCACTTACCTAACAGTGCAGTCCAAAAAAAATCTACTAAGATGGGTCAAAATTTACCTCTGAGGGTTGGTATTGGACAGAATCAATTGCAACCCCAGTCGGACTCTGCTGCTCAGCTTGCTCTTTCATGGCTTCCAACTCCTGAGCCTTCGCGACGATAGCCTTCAGCTCCTCATACGTATCATCCCTCTCCTTCTTCGCTACCTCCCGCGCCACCGTCGTCACCGCCAGCAACCTATTCGTCGCCGCCAGCTGCCCAGTTCTCGCCACAAGCAACTCTTTTGTCAGCGCAAGCTCCTCATTTGTTGCTGCAAGCGCCTCCGTCGTCGCGGCCACCTCCTCATTTCTCGCTCCAAGCGCCTCCTTTGTCGCCGCAAGCTCCTCATTTCTCGCTGCAAAGCGCCGCCCTTGTCGCCGCGAGCTCCTCCCTCACCGTCGCGAACTGCTTCTGCACCGGCTCCGGGGGGCGCCGCGGCCACCCTCCTGGGGGCCCCTGCTCCATTCTCGCCTTCTCCTCGGCGATGGTCGCCGATCAAGTGCTTCAGCTCCATGTACTCCTTCGTGGCGTCCTTGTGGAACAAGATCTTGAGTCAACCTTGGGCCGCAAGCAGCTTCATGCGCCCGCCCAACACCCCATCGCCGGTGCCCGCCTCCCGTCTCCTGCCATCTCCTCCTCTTCTTGGGTTTCAAGGGACTGAAATAGCGCACAAAACGAAACAAAAGAAAGAAGTGTTTAGCCACGATTACCTCCGAGAAATCTCTACCTGCAGCCTGCAGAAACTACTCGCTACAGTTAATGAATATTCGTTGTTTAGCCACGATTACACACTGATACCATCCAGAAATGTACAGATAACCCAAATATTCACCTTATCGAAGAACAACAAGAACTGTCAGCAAATCTGTTGCCAAGGCCAACACGACCAACCAACTGTTACTGGCCCTCGAACTGACCTGCAGAGTGAGTATTCGTTGGTTACAATGGTAGGCGATAAATCAGAAGCATACAAATTGAGATATAACTAAAAAAAATGCAAGAGATTTATAAACCATGAAGTAGTAGACAAAATAAATGTAATATAAGAGGTGGAACAATGCATGCGCCTTCAACTTTTGAAATTGCTACGTACAGCATCGAATAGTCACGTGGAATGGAGAAAGAATACAATACATGCAAGGAAACAGAAGATCCTTTTAGTCAGATCGGAGCTTGTTTCAGACAAGCATCCCAACACACGGAGTTGATAAAAAAAACCGAGCTTTTTCTAAAAAAGATTAAAAAAAACCGAGAGTTTTCTTTCCAACTTTCACTGTGATGGTGAACTAATGATGCGGAAGACATAAATAGTAATCTTTTTCGGCAACGAGAAAAAACTCTGAAACACAAACACAAAGCTCCACCCTTGTAAAAAGGAACACCTTTAGGCATTGTTTGGATACAAAGTATTTTTAGAATTTTGACGGAATACCATGGTTTGTAAAAAATACAAAGTATTGACAACTCTGAGGTGTTTGGAAGCAACAAACAACCACGTTTTGTAAACCATAGTATTCCAATACCATGGTATTTTTAGAGTTTTAAATAATCCACTCAGGACCTCTTTTTTTAAAAAACTGAGCCACGTCTTGCAAGCTCTGGCACCGGCTCAATTGCAGTTATTTGCACCTGCCTTGTTCCTGCTACAATACGCTGCAGCGCCCATGCATGCGTCGTGAATTATCAATGATCGATCGTCCATGTTCATTCAAGGGTGCACAACACACAGCCTACAGAGCATCGAGTTTGCTTTATTTCGTTCTGGTGGCTGAATCAAGTACCTATAGAAGGCAAATGACTGTACTGAATACCAAAACTGCCAAACACGTCAAAGTTTTCAGAATACCACCAAAACTCTGGTTATAGCAAACTATGGTATTCGATGCCTTGTGCATGGAAAACTTTGGTTTTCGAAAACCATGGTTTTGAAATGCTAGGAGATCCAAACGAGCCCTAAGAAATTCTGTGCTCTGGCTAGCCACGAATTGCACGATTGCATCATAGAGGAAATTTCCTTAGGGCTCATAGAAAGAAAGATTCACGAATTGCATCATAGAAGGAAATTCTATGCTCTGGCTAGCCACGGGCAGAAATCTCCAGATAGGAAATGCTGAGCCGAAAAAGTGAGGGCCCACATGTCATGTAGAGGGGGAACCTCGGGAGGCAGCGCTCCACTAATGGTGAAAATAAAAAGATACAAGGGCTAAAGCATAAATATGACGGACAACGCTGAAAGGATGCCTCGGCAAGATACTCCGAAGTCCTAAAGTGTCACTAAACAAAATGAGATCTACCATATGCATGCCATATTCGATTGTTCTCGGATAGGCTTTCCATAAGGAATTTCCCCCACCTACAACATCATTCAGCGAAATTCTATGGTCCAGAAGGAAGCAAAATCTCTTGACTCACAGTGAAGCAGAGGCGATGCTCGACAGAGACGACCGAGCCGACGAGGAGGACACGGTAGCTTTTCCTAGACGGACGAGCGGAAGTGAAGTGCAGCAGCGCCGCCATAGCCGAGGATTAGATGGAGGGGGAGGGAACAAATGGTGCTAGGGTTTCGGAGAACCAGCCAGAGACAATAGTTTTTATAGGCCTAGTTTGAATCCCATTCGTTGGATTAAATCAGACGGCCAGTGCGCCTGCACGCATGGGATGTACCGCTCTGCCTGCCCAGGTTCACGTTACGGGCCTTTTTAGCTCACATATGGGGTACACGAGGAGTTAGCAGTCTGGGCGGATGTAGCCCACCTTAGTTGTTGTGACCATTTTGAAAGAACAAACTCTTCAACTTTTCAAATTGCAAAGCATAATCTACATTACTAAAAAGTTGCATATCTTAGTTTCTACCATTCAAGTTGAGAGGACTCGGTCGAGACCACGCAGGGAGGTGATGGGCGGATGTGGAGAGATGGTGGCTATGGGTCCGTGTATTGGTAATATGTTATTGGGAAAATGCTGGAGCATCTTTTTCAATAATGTTGAAAAGCTTTTGGTCTTCCCCTTGTAGGAAAATTGGTTCTCCAGTCCTCAAAGTTTCTCCCGGAAAATACCACAGAAAGTTTGGAGCTCCAGAAAATATCAGTGAAAGTTGCATGCCTACTCAGAAAGTACAGTTCGTTCACCACCGTTTTCCAGTAATCCTGAAAATGCTAGTACTGGTCTTCCCTTTAGCTTTCACTTTCTGATCCACCAAGTCACATAGTAGTAACAGTTCGTTCACCACCGTTTCAATCCAAGACGCAGCTCGTTCCCTGCTCGCTCGTGCCATCCGCAACGCGCCATCACAACCGCTTGCACATCGAGCGCCGCCGGCGCTGCCGCGTGTGCACCATCCAGAAGACGATGGACAGCATCACGGCGCCGGAGATGACGAGCAGGCCGACGTAGATGTGCCTGCTGTACCTCTCGAGTCCGGGGCAGTTGTTGCGGCTGATAGCGGTGAACGTCTCCCGCACGAAGGAGCAGTCCTGCAGCTGCATCAGGAACGGGCCGAACCGGTACAAGCCCTGATGATGCTCGCCGCCGCCGTCATCTGGCTGTACGCCGCCGCGGTGACCCGCCCCTCCGTCACGCACGTCTCCGACCCCGGCGGCCCCGCCGTCTGGCACTCGAACCGCTTCCACTCCTGCGGCGCGCTGTCGAAGTCGACCTCGCCGCGGCGCACGCGCGCGGGCTCATGTCCCGGGTTGAAGGGGTTGCAGAGCAGGGGCATCAGGGGGCCCGACTGGTTGAAGTAGAGCGGCCGGAGCGCCGGCGGGAAGTCGCGGTTGGAGATGTTGACGACGACGTTGTTGACGAGGGCCCACGAGCTGCGCCGTCACCTCCTGGCTCCGGTACATGGACTCGTTTCGCCGTCGCCACGTCCACGCACGGGAGGATGTCGTCCAGCGCCGTGTGCGCCTGCGGGTGGGTCACCCACTCGTCCATCGCCACGCACGCGTCCGCCTCACGCTGCCACGACTCACAGGGCAGTTAGTTGTGTCAGTGCCTGAACACTCTGAACTTTTTTTCTTTTTTTTTTTTTAGAATCTGAACAATGCCTACTCCAACACTGCATCTGCAATATATGTCCAGAACTCAGGAAAGGATGGACAGCTTACTTGTGCAAGAGGAGAAAAACAGCAGATGTTGTGATCGTGGTGGCGAGAATGATCCATCCGGCGATCACCAATCTGCAGAGATATGACATGGGGTGATGTCTCATGACGAGAAAATGGCGTGAACAGAGTGTGTGAAATGAGCGATGAATCAGCTGTATGTATTGAAACTTCTACTTACAGGAGACAAGAACCGCCACCCAAGTATGGAGAACACTGACAAGCAAGTTCAGATCAGAACATCAGCAGGCTTCAGAGAGCTGAAACATAATAAGGCCAGAGAGTAACACTTACGGAATCCGAGCACTGACAGGCCAAGCATTACAACCCCAACAGACATTAAATCGTGCTGCCTGATTAAGAATCACCAATATGAGACACATTCATATAGATTAGAACACCAAATACTTGATTTTTTTAAGGACCACGAAAACTTTAAGCGAAGTGTGTACTGCAAATCTTGTTAACCACAGCCAAACTTACATGTGGTTCAGCACATGCGAGATCTTTTTGGAGTTTTCCAACGCGCGAGTGGATAGCTCGTTCGCCGAAGAGTTGAGCTTGTCCTCTACGACGTCGATCTTCTGCTGAACATCAGCAGGTAAGAAATTTTCGTCCACTTTGATGGCCTTCGCCGCAGCCAAGCTTCTGGAGAAGTTCCTCAGGTTGTCAAACGCCAGGTTCCCCTGCCCTACGACATAGTCGACGGTGTTGACCGCGCTGGCGTGGAACAGCTCCTGACCACAGCGTAGGATCCAACACCCAGCGCTGTAAAATACCCAAACGGGAAAGGAGAAGAGTGTGACCCATCTTTTGATGAAGTGAATAAGAACACTGGTGAAGAAATGAAACTGAATGGTGGGTAAGAGTGATCACATTGTCGCCAGGGTGAGTATGATGAGAAGCACCAAAGAGGTGACGTAACACCCCGGCGAGTACGTGGTGTTCTTGCTCCGGCAGAAGCAGCAGCAGCAGGAGATGATGAGCAGCACGAGGCCGAAGCCCATCAACCACAGCATGGCGGCGAGGAAAGAGCGGAACCGCGGTGAACGTCACGGACTGCAGCAAGGGGATAACACGTTATGAGAAGAATGAACACGCGAGTGAAATTGTAAGATAAAGTGGAATAATTTGAAGTTATCTCCCGTACGGCCCAGTAATGCTCATCGCTGATGTTCCAGCCGCCGCTGTACATGGTGAGATTGGTCAGGGGGTCAGGCCGGTGAGTCCTCGCCGCCGCCAGGACCATAGAGTTGTTTGCCGGAGGAGCAGCATCGGGCAAGGGTGAGTCGACCAGCGATCTCCGCCATGAAGCCACTATGCCCTTTCCATGGTCATCTGCTTCAATCCATGGAGAAAGATGAAAATTACGAATGTACCGGCCGGCCATAAAACTGAATAAATTACGCCTCCTTATAACTTCATAAAGAAAGGTGCATCGTCCGGTTGACATCTCTTTACTTCTCTTAAAAAAGGCAGTTGGTGATGATGGTGTGCCTGCCATTTTGCAATCTGCGCCATCCGATTTGCATCCAACGGACGTGCCCTCCGTCCCATTATCTCCCTTGGCGCCGACAAATGGGCCCCGCATCCCATCAGACGCCTCCGCCACCACCCATTCGACCGCATCGCTCCCGGCTCCACCTGCCACCGCCGCCCCTGCCCCTCCTGCCGCATCGCAGCCGCGTCATCTCTCCCAGCCAGGACTGCTCCCAGCCGGAACAAGAACCCAGGCGGCGCTGCGGATTCCTTCCCGGCCGAATGGCTCGCGGTTCTTCCTCGTGCAAGAACTCATGGAGAGGGGAGGGGAAAGGGAAACGCGCGGGACGGCCTTCCGAGCGTCCGGCGTACCATTCGCCCCGCGCCGTGCCGTTTGCCGCCGTGGCCGGGAGCCCCGCACGTGGTGCCTTTGCTGCCGCGGCGGGCTGCCCTGCTCATCGCTTTGGCCGAGAGCTCCACCCGCCACGCGCCATTTCCTTCACTCCGCGGACCAGAGCCCCACGCGGCGGCGTTGGTCACCGCTGTGACCGGCAGTTCCCTCATCCCTGCGTGGTGTCCTTCCTTTATACACCTTTCCTCTTGCAATTTTTTGCTCTGATTCTTGGGTGTGGCCATGAAGATAGAGGTAAAAGCTTCTCGGAGAAGCAAGCGTTGGGAAGAGAGAGGAGAGAGAGAGAGAGGGGCACTGGATAAGGCCTGAATGGCGACAGCTTTTTGTTGGCCATGAGGACAGAGGTGAAGCTTTAGGAGCTTTGTGTTTAACATGAGTTTGGATGAAAAAAGATGCTTAGAGATAAGTTTTGATGAGCTGGGCTAATCAGGTCATCCGTCTTGCTATTCTGTATCTACTGAAACATTACTACTAATTTTCCTAATGGAAAGGCTAAAGTATCATTAGTGAAAAATTTCAGCTGAGGAACATATCAGTCGTTACACATTCATAAAATAATTTATCATGCATTTTAATGTAATTCATATCAAATTGGAACAATTGCGTGCTTTTTGTTTTTAAACTGGATTTCTTTGAATAGAGTGCGTAGCAAAGCACGGGTAGATGGCTAGTTATAGGATACAGAATGCTGGGAAAATGCAGCAACCTAATATTTTCAGTTTCTAACAGAAAACGAACAAAATGAGATTCGACAGACGTAGTAGGATTGATGGTGAGAACAACCAAATCAAGATATCAATCTACGCAAAGCAAAGCCATGGGCATTGAGCACATCGCGCACCTGACAGAACGCGCCTGCCCTCAAATGAACCGTGCGATACGGAGGCGCCGGCGAGAAACAGGAGAAGGACGCCGGCCGACGAGGAGGAGGCCGGCGCCATGCGGAGGAATGGGTGACCAGCCCGCCCGGATGATCCTTTTGCCAGAAACCTCGACTGACGAATCCGCGAAATCGTTGCTCCAAACTCAAATCTTATTCTCTCCGATGAAACATTCCGTCCCCCCTCCCCCACTTTGCGCGCGAGCAGGCGGAGACGGGGGGGGCCCTGCTGTCGCACCCGCCTTCCAAAACAGCCATGCCCATAAATAGCAACGCCACCGAAGCGTCTGGTCTTCCGCATGGCCTGCCTGCTACATTGGCCCAGTCGTCATTCGGCCAATGGACAAGAGGTCCGTTCTCTAACAGTGAGGCCAATTTGGGATATTTTCAGATCAGACCGGCCCAAAAAGTTTCTAAGGATAATGGGCCAGGCCGGCCATTGCGTCGATGGCTTCAAACTTCCTTTTTCTTTTGGTTTGATCCATGGAGAGGAACGTACTTCACTCGGTCCTCTGATTTTACCCATTCTCCTGCGCCCTCTGCCATCATAATATATGGTCGAAAGCTCAATAGGAGGTTCTCAAAGCCTTCTTTTGATCGAATAGGATATGTTGGCACAGGAGATGGGCGCGCACTGAACACGTATCCATCCATCTTGTTCCGCGATGCCCGCCGCTGCGCTCGTTATTTTTTCCCGCTTCCGATCGTTCAGAACGGCCCGCACGCAGGCGATCATCAACGGCGTCAGGCGGTTGTCATCAGCATAGAGAAAACCATACAAAAATGCAAGCGCAGAAGAAAAAAACACTAAACAAATTAAGGTCTTGTCAGGGCCGCCTGAATCGACCGCAATACATGCGTTCCGGTGGTTTCGACTTCTCTGCACCTGCCCCCTGTAGATACACATCCCAATGCTCGCATCATGCATACATGCGCGACAGAGCAGTGAAGACTACCGGAGAGCAGTTGTATGTACTGTAGCGGTCAGTAAGAACATCAGAACTTACAGTGGTAACAGCATCGATCATGCTCAATGCCGTTCACGTTAACTCGACGTTTTTCTACGGTCCCGGCCAGTGGTCCAGAGAGTATGCGCGCAAGCACGACGACTTATAACAGCAAGCATGATCATCTTTTCTTTTTTCTTCCCCCGATCGCAATGCAATGGTTGCTTACAAAACAAACTTGCTCGATCAACTCGATCGTCAGAGCACGCGAGCGCGGCGAGTTCACGTGCACGGACACGGGTACGCGGCGCCTCGCTATCTTGCCCGGCTTTCGCGTCGCAGGCGCTGCTCCACCGCGCCGGGGCTTGCGGCCTGGTAGCGCGGCACGGCGTCGACCACATCGCCATCGATCGCGGGGACGGCACGCGCGGCGCGACGCGTGTGCCGTCCAGCATCACATGCGCGCGCGACCCGCCCAATCGGCCTCGCCGCCAGGAAAGCGACGTCTCGGCGCGCGACGGCAACGTGTGCCAGGTCCGTCCATGCACCCGGCCGGCCGTATGCGGGGCGCCCCCACTACGCGAGGAACGTACGTTGTGCACCTGCTCTGCTCGGCAGCTTAACCACACCACCCGACCGCCTAATTAATGAGGCACGCAGCAGGTGCATGCATGTGACAAATCCCTCCTTATCTATCTTCTCGTCTCACCAACTCATTTCCTCATCAACTGGAAGTCTGGAAGCTTTCCAATAACACGACCATGGAGTGGAATTATAGTATCAAATTAATGGACGGGAAGAAAGAAAGCGGTCAAAAGCGCGGTGTTACATTACACGGGCGATCGAGGCAGGCAGTGCATGCCAAGCATATGTTACACATCTGCGGGGTACGGTACTCGAGATAAAAACGCCAAGTTTTGAGGTATCGTCGTCACAAAAGGTGCAGCATTTCCTGCAATGCTGTCCAGTATCGGTCACACTAGCTGTATACGCACTATTCTATTATCAGGATCGTCGGACGCGCGCGGCACTACCAGCTACTAGTAAAACTACTATAGCCAAGCTACCAGTCGTAGCTACTAATAAACGAACAAACAAAGCTAATAGGCCAGTCGCGAGCACCACTAGCTCGTACTTGCGCTGCGTGCGGCGCAGCACTCACGAGCAAGTCTTTCTTTCTCTACCACTCCAGTGACGCGCGCGAACGGCGCCCGGCGTTATTTACTTCAGTTGTGGATGGGAGACCTCCTCGTGGCCGGCGAGTAGTCCATCCCGGCGATGTCCATGATGTCCGGGTACGTCTGCCGCTGCCCTGAGCCGTGGCTCGTCGCCGTCGCCTCTGCCGCTTCGTGCCGGCCTTGAGCCGTCGTCGTGGCTTCGACAGTCGTCTTGTGACCGTTTCCCGTCGATCCCTGAAAATGCCGATCGAGACACAGTAAATGTCAGGCGTGCATGCATGAGAAGCGAAAAAGGCGTGCATGGCACTGTAAGAATGTTCAGATAAGATGGTGGCTGAAAGTTAGCAAGCCTGAAGAGAACGAACGTAGTGCTGACCTGCATCTCCTTCTCTGCGCCCGATTCAGCATGCGTCAGTGGCATTTTAGCCGTTCCTGCATCAAAGATTACAAATGACCTGCCTGTTAGATTGAAAAGCTGGTGTGTGGAGAAAGGTAAAGAATACGAAAAGTTGCCTAAGTAGTATAGTTTAGTTTTCAACTTGTTGCTATTTTAGTTTTCAACTTGTTACTATTGACTGCACGTGTTGTCTAAAATGTTACTGTAATGCCTATTTAGCCGGCGACTGACATGCTGAATTTCTTTATTTTTTTTTCAAGTTGCAACCTCAGTAGTATCGCTACTGTCCAGAAAGCAGCCGTGGCTCTCGCACGTGAATAAATGCATGCATCCACAGAAAAGATCGAGAGATTGAAATTTTGTGCAGAACTAAAATGTGCTGAAACTAGATTCCAGTCAGTACACATAGCAAACGATCGAGCCGGTGCTGGACAGCATACTACAACTAGCTTCTCCCCTTACATTCTCCAAACCAAGATGAACCACGAAGAGAGAAGAACAGCTACTACTGCGGCTACCTAGCTGAGGGATAAACGGGAAGGAGGGTAAATAATGCCGCTATGCTCAGACAGCTCAGTGGTGATTAGGCTCGTGGCCGCCTGGCCCATAGTAATCCTCATGGAACCTTGGTCCCGCATACGCACTGGTCATCACTTGGCTATCCTTCGCAACAACAGTAGGAGTCATCAGCTGCTTCATTGTACCTGATGATGAGCAATGTCCGCCAAGATCGCAGTTCTTGTTCGCCGAGTGAGCAATGGATGCTTGGCCAGGCTTCGGATCGCCCATCTCCTGCTGGATACAGAGATAACACACGGCAAGATAAGTAAAACTGCAAATCTCGCTTCATACTGAAGTAATGAGTACCTGGATCGCACTAGCTCATGTATATACACTAACCTTCTTGTTGATTGCTTCTTGTATCTGTCTATCCGGCCTGATCCCTGCATGAAGAGAAAAATTGTCGCTAATGTTCAGTCTGAGATATTCCCCAAAGAGCCAGTAATGCAGGAGATGAGTAGCCATGCATGAAGCATACCATGTGCTGTTGTAGCCAGAAGAAGTAGGAGAAGAGAGGCAAAGGCCACAGAAGTCCTCATCTCTGCCTATGCGCTTATCTGAACAAATCCAAGAAAAAGAGATACGACGATATGTGCACCTAACTGAGAGAGGAAGAGCAGAAGAATGGAAGCAAGCGGCAAGCTTAAGGCCAACTGACCTCAGGCACTAGTGTATTTATACGCACAGGCAGCGGTGCCCCACAACACCGAGTCCTGACATGTCAAACTCCAAAATTTAAGACAGCTTATAAGAAAAACAATCAGGAATGCTAGCTTCAAAGCAATTCTTTAATCCAGGCATCAGCCCTGTATCTTGAGCTTTGGTTGGGCTGTCGCTTTTTAAGGAAGGATGTCCCCTCAAAACTTGGTGCCTGTTTAATTTACCTTGAGCTTGTCCTGACGCAGTTATAAAGTTAATTTAAAATACTAGAGTTGCAGCTTACGTGATACTCCTATAGTATTAGTATATGGTTGTATTGTACTCAGTTGCAAACACTGGAGTAGAAGGATCGCTCGATCTGGGTTGTTTGAAACTCAACCGCAATTCTGCAAATTCTTACCGGTTTGCTACTTCTGATTACTGCTCCAAAGTCCAGGCTTCTCTGTGGCTGTTGATCCTCACAAAGAGAGGCGGCATGGTCCCTACTGATTGCAAGTTCGGTTGGTTCTGATATATTACACAACTATGTTCACTAGCAGTTGACTAGTACACAGTTTTGCTACTATTTTTTTGAACTTCTGGAATTTCTCTTAGGAGCAAGTGACCTTCTTGAGAAAGTACTACGTCCTGCAGGGTTGACTTTGGATTTATTTCCTCTGCCTTGCAAATGCATGAAACATGATACTGAACTGGTTTATGAATCGCCGCGTATGTTAAAATATATATGAGTCTGCACTGATAGCTAGCCAGAATCTGTTGGCTGTTGAAATCAACAGCAATGGACCATTCCCTCCCCTTTTGGCCATAACCAGGCTAAGTTCGTACTAATAAACCAGACTAGAATAATCTGCCCCAAGCATCAGATCATTTAGCGCATCATCTTAGATAGCACTACTACCATTTTGTTGTGCATTTTCTTATGGCACCGTACGTGCGCACGATCGACGGGCTAAATAACAAAAGAACGTGAAGGAACGTACGTCCCGTTTGAGCAAATCTCGTTCCCAAGGCAAAGCTCCCGAGTTCCAACTGGGTCAATGCCGCTCCTACGGCAAACACGCAATGTACCAACTGATCTCGTGGCTATCCATCGAACCGGCACAACGCCCTGTCTCTTGGGCAAGAACATGCAGGGACTAGTATACTCCTATGTACAGTAGTATCCTACGTACCGAGCTTCCAATTGAAAAATAAGTGAAACCTACCTCAACAGCACATCAAAGCATTAGAATAGCATGTACCTTAGATCGCCCATTGATCCTGTGTGCGTGGAAAGGTCTCAAGCAGGTCAAATAATTCACTGAGAAATTGATAAATAGCTAGTGCTGAACTGTACCA
The DNA here is from genome assembly GCA_012490785.1 of Eragrostis nindensis. Lineage (NCBI taxonomy): Eukaryota > Viridiplantae > Streptophyta > Magnoliopsida > Poales > Poaceae > Eragrostis > Eragrostis nindensis. Next base: position 11,951 of record JAAXCT010003747.1, on the reverse strand, counting down.
GCCCGTAACGTGCCTACAGCTTCTCTGTTTGTACTAGGACCTACATGCTTTTGCCATGAACAAGAACTCTGTCCCCCTAACCCCGTTCGCAGCACTACCAGTATAAGAACAAGATCGAGATAAAGAAGTTTCAAAGATACTACTAAACACAGTTCAAGGTGTGTCCTGATGATGATGTAAACAATGCATGCACATGGACACATGGTAAACTGGCAATGGTTTACTCGTAAAATTGGTGGCTTTCTACTGTGGTATAGAAGCACGAGAAGCCCAGATAATTGGGAGAGGTAGGGTGGCATTGCACGGCTGGCCAGGTGGGCGTGGGAGTTTGGGCACGTTGGAACTTGGCCACGGGCATGTATAGCTAGGCGTATCATTCATAGCCTCATCAAAGCTACTGTGCCAGGAGGCGTGTCACTGTGCCTACTACTGCTCCAAGTGGGAGTAGATCGTCTCGACGGCGGCTTTGACCAGATGCTGTTCAAAGCCCAGGCACGCACACCGCGCGCTCACGTGAGATCACCGGCGTCCTGTGTGCGTACGTAGGCCTGTACATGTAATAGTATGATCGAGCTAGTAGCTAGCTGTAGCTACAACACATTCTTTCTCACTATTCTAGTGTCACCTGACCGACTATACACGACCACGTAGTACTACAGCTCAATTCTCATGATCCGAAACAGTGTACACGACCACGTAGTATGCTGTTCATTCTTTCTCACTATTCATGCATGCATTGGTGTCATGCAAAGCACGTACGGCTGGCATGTATGCATATGAGTACCATGGGATGTGCTTAATTTGATCTCTCTCGGCATCCATACGAGATACTCCTACAGAGGAATCGAAGGACGTTCATGGTTTTTGAACGAACGAACGATCCATATCTCAATGTGCACACTATGCCGCCGCACCTCCCAATAAAACGTACACATCAACATCGATGGTTTTGTTTCTACCTCCATCATATGTGCATCGATCAACAGAGTCCAGGTGGTCAAAAAAGCTGGATATGGACGGAACGAACAATCGATGCTGCAGGTGCCGACACACTCACACACCTGCTGCTCACTGGTCACGGAGAGAGAAACGGCCGGACGAGAAAGCAGGGCACCTTTCGATGACCTTTACCCGGACGACCCCGACGGGAACATGTTTAGTTCGCTTCCATGCCGATGAACGGAGAGCGGTGATGGCTTAGCTCTTCTCTGCGGACCAAGTAGTCGTGCAAACGCGGCGCGCGCACACGGAAAAGCTGCTCCTTTCCGGTCGACGCCGCGAGAGGCTTTGCACTGTGCCACTTGGCTCAAGGAGCCCAGCCACGTATGGCGCCGCTCCGCTCTCGCGGTTTTTGATGTGCGCCGGATTGGACGTGATCCGTAGCAGCTAGTAGTACGGGCTCCACCGCGCCTGATCTGCCCAGCTCACGTAATGCCAAAACAGCAGGATAAGCACAAAGCATAGGTATCTTTTTTAGACCAAGATTGTGCATTCATGTGCAGATAATCTTTTTTAGACCGGGTTTAGACCAAAATTTGAAACTCCTCTGTTCTGAACTTGACAAAATGCGACAGTGGCTAGGCGTTGATTTTTGCGAAGCTGTTAGCTGGTCAATTCGAGGAGCCCAGCTGTTGTTTCCGGCAGGCCGGTGCGTACGTATAACATGTCATCGTCTCATCACTCGCGGTTGTCGCTCACGCGAGCGATCGGATCGGCCGTGACCCTGTTTTGTCGCGGCTGGCGCAGCCTACACTCACAAGTGTACAGACACACAAGCCAGCAAGTTGCTGTCACGATGCCGACGTGATGAGCAACTAGTAGCTACAAGCCCAAGGCGATGGCCGATGAATAGGTGCGAGGTCATGGCCGAAGCTCTCTTTTGACAATGGCCATGTCGCCTGGCTGGCGGTTAGCGAGCCGTACGGCTGCTTGACACGCCCCTTTCGATCGGCGCCATGTTTGGCTTGCCGGCAGCGAACGTCGCCACCACGGTTGCTTGTCCTGCCGCCGACGGCCAAAAAGTGCGAGCGTTACAACGTGTCGGGCGTGCGCCGTACCTGCCGGATACCGTGGTCGTTCCGTGTCGGCATTCGCGTTCCCGTGCATGTTTACTACATTGATCCGCGCCGTTGCCTGCCTGAATATGGCGCGGCCGGACGCCCAAAGTGGAACGCTCATCGATGTGATGGAGGCAATCCATCTGATCCGCTCATCGCATGATCCGGCGGTCCCGAATCCGTGCGATCAATCACCACGGCACGATCGCCTTGGATGGAGCAGAGCAGACCCACCAGCTGCATCCTTCTTGGCACGATGAGAGAGATGCCTATGGAGGGCACATCTCTCCGATGCCAATTTGATAACGAGGGCTCGTGCTGCCGTGCTCATATCTCAATTCTCAACGAGCTCTCCGGCCGGCCGGTTCGTTTCCCGCGGCGCCGTGCGACGCGTTGACGCGGACTCACTCAACCGACGGTTACGCGCGCGCGCGCGCATGGCGCTGTCATGTGGGCTCGCCGCGCGCGCGCCCACGGAGTCTGGCGCACGCCGCCCTGTTCGGGAGCAGCAGCCAGCGTCGCTACCGCACGACCGCGAGGCGCCCGTGGTCGCGACCTGCCGGGCTCTTCTGTCGCCAACATGTCCCAGGCCGTCGGCACGGCGCCATTACTGCGCTGCTCTCTCACTCTCCGTATGGTCCCGAACTCCCGATCGATACGGATGGCATGGCACACACACGCGCGGTACCACTCATGAACCGCGCACGGCCGATTCATAGGCCGTCCCATCTCGGTCTAAACTCAAGAGTGCAGGTCGATCGTTAACGACGAGGAGACAATGCGGATGCGCGCGCAGCTGCTGGTACACGCGCCCGCAGACATGCGCATGAGCGCTGTGCTGTTTGTAGCAGGGGAAATAGTACGCGTTCGTACATGGCGGCTCTGCCGTTTTGTTAAGGTTGTCGATGGTTTGGTGGATACGCATGAAGTCATGAAGCAGCACCCAAGGGAATGCTTGGACCTACAAATGTACTAGTACGCCCGTAACCACATGGTCGAGCCCCTTTCTTTTTTTTTTTTTAGAACGTGCGGAGCACGTTTTTCATTAAGAAGAGAAGAAGTTTGTTACAAAGCGACCAAATACAAAGCGACCCATTACAATTATAACACGAAAGCAAGGAACAAAAACAGCGAACACAACATACAGGAGCTGAGGTATGAGAACATAGAAAAGAGAAAAGACAGAGACACAGGCTAAACACTAAGATCGACGAGGGAAGACTAAATCTTGAAGCTTGGAAAAGCCTGCTGCAGCCCAGGTTGACGCCTCATCAATGATTTCTTGCGCTAGGCTCACCGGTTGGAGAGCACGAAACTCGAAGATGCGGTTGTTCCTCTCCTTCCAAAGCTTCCAAGCGACCAAAATGATGAACGTGTCGAACCCACTCCGTTTTGATTTGGGGACTCTCTTCCTTGACCTTAGCCACCAGTCCACAAATGGTGGTTCGAACGAGGTCGGGGAGATATGGGTTAGCCCAAGTCGACGTAATACCCTGTACCAAGTTTCCCTCGCATGTACGCAGTACAACAGGAGGTGATCAATCGTCTCTGGCTCTTGTGCGTAGAGTGCACATGTATCATCGTCTCTCATTCCATGGCGGAGGAGCCTATTGGAAGTCCAATTGTGACCCAGCAGCACCAACCAAAAAAAGAAGCGACATTTATTCGGCGCTTTTGATTTCCATAGTAGATGCGCCCCTAGCACTTCCGATTGACCAATGAAGAAAGCGTTGTAAGCGCTTGCTGAAGTGAAGCGACCGTCGACCGTCCATTTCCAGCGGAAGCGGTCAGGCTGGGCGTTTAGTGCGACCTCTGATGTTAAACGGAGAACTTTGAAGAGATCAAGTATGACTTGCACAGTCGGTGGACCTTGGAAGTCTTTTATCCAATGTCTGTTCGAGAGAGCATCGCTAAGGAGACGCGTGTTTTGAACTCTAGTGGAAACGCCCGCGGCCAGATTGGGCGCGAAGGTGTGGATCGGCCCAACATTACTCCAGTTATCTCTCCAGAAGAGGGTGGAGCGGCCATCCCCCACTACGACCGACAACGAGGTGTCAAATAAGGCCTGGGCCATGGCGCTCGTAGACACTGGCAACCCAGCCCAGGCTTTATCTGGCTCGACCCTGGCAAGCCAATTCCATCTCATTCGCAGGGCTATTCCGTTCAACCTGAGGTCTCTTATCCCGAGTCCTCCGGCCTCCAAAGGGCGACAAACTTTCGACCATGCGACCGCACATTTACCTCCTGAGATTACGTCCGATCCTGTCCAGAGGAATGCCTTCATGATTTTTTCGATTGCATCAATGACCCAGCTCGATAAACAGACCGCTATGGAAAGGTAGACTGGGATAGCAGCTAGAGTGTCTTTCGTGAGAGCTAGGCGGCGCCCGCAGCGGCGAGACGGACGGGCGGCCCTCCATGCGACGGCGCCGCGTGAGGATGACACGAGCATCCAGGGAAGGCCCAGCAGGGAGCGATGAAGCGTCCTCGAGCCTTCCTCGGGTCGACCGGCCATGCGCGCGCTCGCCAGCCCGCGGGGAACGCGGCCGCTTGCATCCTGCCGCATGATGGCCGACATCCTTGCAGTTGAAGCAGCGAGGCAGCGACCGACACTCCGCTCTAACGTGGTCCGGCGACATGCAGTTGAAGCAGAGACCGACCAAGTCGGCCGGCACCGGCCTGTGCCGGGGGCGAGGACGGGGAGGGCGGCGGGGAAGCTTTGCGCTTGGGGGCCTTCTTGCGCTGGACGACCTGCCAGCCATCACCTTCCTTGTCCACGGCGCCCGAGGGGGGCCCAATGGCCGGCTCTCCCTCCTTCCGCCATGGCCTGGTGCGTGCCCGCTGCGGCGGCGGGCGGCGGGCATCTCCCATGAACCCACGCGACCTGTTGGTGTTTGGGGAAGGCGACCTCGAGTACAGCGACCGGGGGGGAGGCGACGGAGACGCGACCGATTTTCCGGTGGCCTTGGCTTTGGCGTCGAGCAGACCAAGGCTGCGCATGCGACGCGCGAAGCTTCCCTCCGAGGACTCAGACCCCGCCGAGGAGCTTTCCTCCCAAATCTCGTCCGCGGCAGGGATGGCTGGCCCCGGCTCCTCCGGACCATGTGCGACGACGTAGGCCCAGGACGGAGCCTCCGAGGCGACGGCGGAGGAAGAAGCGACCAGATCTGCGGCGGAGGGGGGCGGAGGCCTGGCGGCGCCGGCGCGGGAAGGCGAGCCCGGCCCCATGGCTTGACCTCTGACTCCTGCGGAGGACGCCGGCGGCGGCGGCGGTGGCGGGTGGAGCGGAAGCTTTCTCGCAGGCTCACGACCGTGAAGGCGCGCAGCTTGATGGTCCTGCAGCTGCTCCTTGTGGTTTCACCTTCCAACGTTCCGAGCGCCTTTCTACAGATTGGTTACGACATTATCCGTGTCACAGCTCCAACATCATCATACGTAACGTACGGTAGTAGGTGGTGGGGCTACGATACGGTCCGTGGTTTACTAACAGAAACCAAGAACACGAACAATGGCAGTGATTCACGTTTGAGAGTGGGCCGGACGGAAAGCATAGTAAGCACAACGACGGGGACGCGGTGCACCACCGCGACGTCCCAGATCGAGGTAGCCCGCCGGGTCGCTGAACAAGGCCGGAGCGAAAGGAGCGGATCTGGAGGAGAAGGTGGAGGGGTGGAAGTTACGGTCGCGAAATCCTCTCCGCCATTATTCGTGTGCCTCCGGCATCCATTTCGTCTGCGGCGGCGATGGCGGCCGTCGCCGTCGGCGGACGCGAAGACGAAGAGAGGAGATGAACCGAATAGTTTAAACATACGAGGGTCCGTTTGTAAAGTATTAGGGGCTTTATGCAAATATATAGATCGCGGTTATTAATCACGATCCAAAATAGGAGTTTTGTGTAAATATTTGGATCGCGACTATTAATCGCGATCCAGTTTAGGGGGGTTTTAGCAAACAACCGTGGGCCTTATTGACCGCAGTCCACGCTAAGGTGTGTTGTTTTTAACCGTTGGATCTTTTTTGACGGTTCCAGATGGATCGGTTACCCGAAGAGGCGACGCTCCTCTTTCCGAGTCGTGCTGCCGGCGGGATCCCGCCGCTTCGCAGTGCTGCCAGCGGCGAACGAAGGAGGCGATCACAGCGGAATTCCGCCGCCTGTATTCAACCACTACGGCGTAGCCTGCGGGCGATAAGAAGCGCGAGCCGTGAGGACACCGTCGGGGGCCTTATGGGCGGAGACGCCAGATGCGGCCAGCCGGACACCGCTCGGCCATGGACTGGAGCCGGGCGTCGAGTTTATATACAGACCGCCGTCCGTACCCAACCCATACATGCCTATTCAACCGATATCTAATGTTTTCTGAGGAATTCCGAGGCTGAAGAGAATTCATTCCATCTGAGATGTGACTGAACGTCAAATCTGTTTGGAATAGCAACAGTTGATGATCAAATTTTGAAGTCGCTTCATCTTGCTGATTAGAGGGTTGATAGATCAGTTGTGAAGAGCTTGTGTTTCATCTGAATTTCTGCTTTCTAGTTTAGATCCCAAATCGGAAAGAGTCCATAAATTGGTCCTGGCACTACATTTGCCTGGCTGGATAAATACCTGAGCATTTGATTCGGGCTGAGCATGAATACAGTTTTACATACTCCTTAAGTTGCGTTCTTCATTTCTCATGTCACCTTGGGCGCCAGCCCCTTATAATCCCCTTTTCCCCCCACACATGCACCATGTCCACCGATGCTTTTACAGTACCTGAAAAACCTGAGCTAATCCCCTGCTCTTCAACATATTTCCAAGGGTACAACCAAATCATATGACTTATGGCGATGCAATATGATTCACTCTAACTTAACTCAATGTAAAATCGATGAATTAACATTAGATATCTATCAAATATTATATGAAACAACCCGTATTTGAGCATATGAGCATCATACATTACTGTTTCAATCAGCCTCCTATGGAACGAATGGGTAATACAACATAATAATGTCACAATTCCTTTATAGCTCTAAGAAATCAGAGCACAAACCATTCACTACATTATCACTATCAGACTCTGTACCCGGCAATTTAGTTCTGAGCTCTTTCCTTGGCTTTGGTGATAGTCCCTGGCAAGCATCTCCTCATCGTACTTCCTCGCCAAATCCACCATTCCCTTTTGCAGCAATGCATCAATAAGCGCATTGTATGCAAATGCATCCGGGCTGAGTCCCTGCTCCTCCATTGCCTTCCACACCGTGAACACCGGCCGTAGGAATCCCCACCGCCCAAACCTCTTTATCAGCATGACATATGTGTCCATCCTCGGCTTGCAGCCCCTCTCAAGCATTTTCTCAAACAGTCCAAGGACCTCCTGCGGGCGGCTCAAATACTGGAAGAAGCAATGGTAAGTGAGCGCGTCGGGCTTGCATCCGAACTTGTTCATCTGCTGAACAAATGCGTAGCCTTCCTTGAACCTACCATCCTTTGCAGAACACTTGGCAATTATGTTGAAAAGTGGCGGGTATTCGGCTTGCAACCAGCATCGATCATCTGCCTGTACAAACGAACAGCAAAATCGACACCCTGTGCGAGCCCAACAGCATGGATCGCGGTGTTTGTACGCGACGACATCAATCTTAATGCCTTTCTGCTCATCTCCCTGAAAAGCTTGACGGCCTTCCATGGTTTGCCTGCTTGGCAAGGGCGTCCATGTATATGGAGTAGGAGTGGGAGGTCCTTGGCGACGCCGCGTTGGTCCATGTCGAACCATAGCTGGCGGAGGCGCGCCCAGGCGCGGGTCTTCGCCCACCCGAGCAGGAGGATGTTGTGGATCTTCGTCCCCAGCGGAACGGCGGCGGGTCCTTCCCGAAGCACAGGTTGTCGGCCTCGTCGATGCGGCGGTGGTCGCAGAGCGCGTCGACCAGGAGATGGAAGGAGGCCCGTCGCGGAGGCCGATGGAGGCGGCGGTGGAGTCGAACGCGTGGACGGCGTCGTCGATGAGGTTGGCGGCGGCGAGGCGGTTGAGGAGGGCGCGGAGCGCGGGGCGGAGGAAGGCGGGTCCCCCCCGCGCGGGGTCGTGGTGGGAGAGGAGAAAGGAGGTGGCGAGCGAGAACCCGAAAGTGCTTGCCGAGGATGTCGACGGTGCGGGCGAGGGTGGCGGCGGTCGGGGGCAGGTTGGGGCCGTCAGGTGAGGCGGACCAGTGAAGAACTCGAGCGCGCGGTTCCAGTCGTTGGCGTAGAGCGCAGCGTCTCGAGCACCGCCGCGGCGTCGAGAGAGGACGGCGGCGTAGGGGCGGGAGCGGAGGCCGGCGTGTGAAGGTGGAGAAGGGGATGGCGAGGCGGCGGCGGTGACGGACCGAGCATCTCAATTCTCAATAGCGTCTCAGGATGCAGTCGCTTGACGGTAGTGGCGAACTGGCAATTGCCCCGGCCAAATCACTAACCGCTGATACTGAGCCAATCCTCTGCGAGTCGGCTTGCGCCCCCAAAGTACGTGTCGTTGGTCGCGACTTGCGAGTATGTAGGAAATTAAAAGAGTCAACTGATCAAGAGTGGGCGCCCGATCAAGAGTAGTACACATAGTAGAGACAAGTGGCTGGCAATTCAACTAGATGGCAAAACATTTCACATTTCCATTTCTACAGAGGTAATTTAGCAGGACATTTCTTCGGTTTGGCCTGTGTGGTTACATGGCTTTTACAAATTACAAACAAGATCTTTAGCAGTCATTCGATTTTGTACACAATCTACAAACACATCAAAGTGCGTGCAAGTTCGATGAGGTTGCTTCGTTAGTCAGCATCATCGACACCAAAATCGGGTTCTGGAGGCTTTGGCACCCTCACAATAGCTGGGACAGCCTTGCTTCTGAGCCTGTGAACACCTCGCATGGCGTTGGCTGCAAAGCGAGACGCGTAGATAGTCGCTCCAAGGCTAGCATGGCTACTACTTTGCCTGTTTGCCGCTTCTTCTTCCTTGCGCCGCTGCTCTGCTATCTTTCTCTTGCAGTGGCGACGCCACGCAGCTTGAATGAAGCAGGCTGCCCAAGTCCTCCATTGTTGTGAATAGAATCGGAATGTGTGTTGAACTTGCCTGCTGTGCAGCCTCCTGAACTGACTGGCCACAAATTTCAGTTCCTCCGCACACAAGGCAAATGCCTCAACCTCAGTGAGTGCCTTCACAGTCCTAGAGGAAGCTGGGAAATTAGCAGCCGACTTGGGATCCAATGCCCAAGTTAGCACTCATCACCACAGAAAGATCCTTCCTTCAGCTGACCTTGTTAAAAAACCCACTGCGCCCACCATCAGTGGTCACACTCTCCAACAACCATGGAGAATAAAATGCATCTCATCCACCGGATCACCTTCTCTCAAAATGTATTCATTTTCAGTGTAGAGTGCAGGTCTTAGTCGTTCGCATATAGCATCCAGCAATCTCTCGTCCATGTTCTCAAACAAGGGTACCTATCAGCAGAGAAAATAAAATGACATCAGAAATAAGAGGAAATCAATAACAAAAGCATAAAAGATGATATTGACCAGCCAGCAGCCATAACTAACCCTTTTTCACTAAACCCAAACATAGGTGCCGCTTGATATCCTCCTAAGGTCTTTAGGAGGGTTTGAACCAGACTTTCTTCATCTACCCCTCTGGTCTCCAACCACCTGTATCGTTCATACCGCCTAACTCGTTGTCTAATTTCGGGTGCAAGCGAGCGGTGATGCATCCATTGCTCAGCATCACGTTTCTTAACTCTCATCTCTTCAAGACGTATCGCAACTGATTGTAGGTAACTCTGTAAAGTTTCTAGTCAGAATCAAACAAAGAAAAGGGTGGAAAAGAATCGAGATAAAACAAAATACAGTATCACTTTACCTGCATGTTACCAATAAGGAGAGCAAAAAGAATTAGTCCAAGGACACATATTGCAATAGAGAATAGCACCTCCGTAGTGTATGTGCTTGTTACAAGCCCTTGACCAAGGTACTGTTAAATGGAAAGGAAATTAGAGATAGCAAGCATAATACACTCCTCAGAAATGTTGCAATATGCACTTCAAAATAATATTGCAACAACTATGCTGTATGATGTATCAACCAAGCATGAGATCCAAATACCCATTCAGGAAACTGATCCTGAACTCAAGTCAGGTCCCAAGCCCGGTAAACGAGGGGTGTGACAGGGTTGGCGAGCCAACAACGAAAACTAGGCAATCTAATGGAGAGGAAACAACAAAGAAAATCAATCTCAAGTCAGGACCCTCTATTAGCACTACCATTTTGTAATACCAAACAGACCCCTACTTAACCCATTGTTAGCATCTCCCATATAGGAACAGGTGTGTTCATTTGGTTTTGTCACCTGACAAGGATATTGCTCGGAAAAAAGAGCAGCTTAAATTGCTTGAAATTTATGAACAAAATCATGGATGTGTTCCACACTGGCATTCATATATATTTAGTTCAAGCGCTACATTTTATATAATCTGATTTAAACACTTTTAATGGACACTATAACACCAGTCCATCCAGATTTTAGTTAATGCTACCAGTCACAATAGCACGTACTCGATTGACAATGTAGTCCTTAGGTTAAAACAGGCCATCACATTTTTTTTATATTCTGATGAATCTTAAGAGGTTTAGCAAACAAGGACCAGTTCCTTATTACCTTAATTTTGCAAACCCCACCAGAAACAATAACAGACTTTAGAGACAAATTTTCCTGGACGAAGTATTCCAGACACCAGTGCTTGCTGATAGATGCCAAAGTTGAGGGAATCAACACCAACACCATCACATTTGCTGAATAATTGGGTACTGTTATTCTGCAACCAACTGCTGTAGTTGCTATTGCGGTGATCACTGCAATACAAGAAGCTTTTATCACATCCATCCTTGCTGTAACAGTTCATACGCCAGCAGTCATCTTCACGTTCTAATCGTCAAAAAGTACCACAAAGTACCAACATTCTGCAGCATAAATCATGGGAAACTTTATTATCTATGGAAAGTTACTGAGATCTTAGTGAACAACGTTGGAACGATTCTTCCTTGATAATATCGTGCATACACCAATAACAGAAGGGAAGAAATTAAAAAAGGAAAGCAGGCTTAAGAAAGGTAAATAATTTACAATAATACCATTAGATGAGGAAATTGACGATGCACTGCAACATATTGTATACAAGATTCAGGTGCCAACAACATTTCATTCACAAATGTTCAGTTATATTCTGTTTATCTCCCCTTCGGTCCAAATATTCAGCAGTCCACACTATCAAACCATATACATCCTTCAACACTTTTGATGCAATTTTTCATACTATAATTTCCCCTTATTAATTCCACAAGTTTATCATTTCAATGACATCCATCCACTCCAATTAAATGCTCAGAAGTCATTGATCAGGGGTAAAAACTATCATTTGGACACACATATCCTTAATACTTGAGCACAAGTCCAAAATTACAACATTTTGGATTGTTTGGAGTATCTGACTGCCAGCTGGAGAATAATTTTCTACTAGACTCTAAGAAACATTTTTATTTAGCATTTTTATTGTCAGACAACGATGACGTTATGCGCTATCTAGAAAGTGGAAGAGCGTCAGATCAGATGAAATCGCACAACTAACGGGGAACTTGAATCTACTCAATTACTGTTTATGCTCTGGTTGAGTTAAAGACACGGAGACAAATACGCTGGTGTGATAACTGATAATACACAGCAAGAAGCACTTACATGACCAGCCTCATCTAAAACCAAGAAGATAGTAAGCAGCACCAGCCCAAGCAGTTTCAATAAAAACACCAGCTGTCCTTTTCAAATCTGTGGTCACAGGGATTTCCGTAGCAACCTTGGAATATACTGAATTAAGACAACCCAAAACAATGCATTTATTGTGG
>JAAXCT010003746.1:0-26029 GCA_012490785.1 Eragrostis nindensis | reverse complement strand
AAGACACCGATAGGTATGACACCCTATCAATTTCGTCTATGGAAAGACTTGTCATTTGCTTGTGAGTTAGAAACATAAGGCGTATTGGGCAATCACAAGTATAATTTGGATTTAGATGCTGCCGCAGTGAAAAGAAAGATTCAAATTAGTGAACTTGAGGAAATGCACTTAAAGGCTTATGATGCAGCCATCTATAAAGAGAAAACAAAAAGTGCTATGATAGAAGCTATTGAAAAGGAATTTCACGAAGGAGATAGAGTGCTACTATTCAATTCAAGATTTCGGTTGTTCGGTCAAGGCAAGTTGAAAAGCAAATGGGATGGACCGTATCTTGTTCATAGTTCTTCCTTCCGGAGCTGTGTCATCATGGACGAAAGCAAAATACATACACGGTGAATGGCCAACGGCTAAAGGTATATCTTGAACCCGACACTTTTGAGTTAAAGTCATTTGATATATATGTGGATTAAGTGATTGGGTGGTCGAACTTAACGACGTAAAACAAAAGCGCAGTTGTTTTTGCTGTTTTTCTGTGTGTTTTCTGTTTCCTTGTTTTATTGAGTCGTGCGTGGCAAAATTTGCCTCTATGCCGACCGGCACCACCCCGTGCCGATCGGCACGGAAGAGTCCGTGTCGTTTTCGAGTCAAGTTTTCGCCCTTCCTCCAAGACATGCTTCGATGACTTCCAAATTTAAGAGATAGAGTCTGTTTGGATCAAGAGAATTAAGGATATATATATGAAGGAGTCGTCTCGAATCTTAGCATCAAAAACCGAGCGCCACCAGAGTTCCAACCAAACCCTAGAACAGAGAGCAATGCAAGGCGGCGGATTCGGCAGCGAAGGAGACGGAGGTGGTGCCGACCGGCACAGCAGTGCCGACCGGCGCGGCAAGAGTGCTGTTCGGCGCGACGGCGGACTTTCGCCAATGAGCCCGGCTCTGCCGTGGGAGCGCGACAGGAACCTTACTCCCACCAAAGAAGATCCAATTGTCTGGTCGCACCTGAAGCAACGATGGATGTACAAGAGTGAAGCGGATGCGTTCAATAGAGAGAACAAGGAGATGGATGAAGCCATCCTGAAGAAGGTCAGAGAGGTGCTAGTACGCAAAGGTAAATCCAAGGTTATTGATGAAGGCAAACCAGTCTCCGATAGGTACACAATGGATCGACTTCTCGCTATGGAACGTCCTTTGACATATGATGATCTTATCGCTTTTGAATCAATACTTACTGCTAGCGAGAAGGAAGAGTTAGATAGAGATTGCTTTCTGACCATCCAAAGGGCTAGGCTTTTCGATGGAAGGCCTTCTGATGCAGTAGCTGCTAAACCGGATGGTGGTGCCAACCGGCACACAACTTGTGCCGATCGGCACGAGGTGCTCCCACGCGTCTTCACTGTCTGAGAAGATTTCCAAGAGAAAATGATACACAAGAACACCAAAGGTTATGGATGTAAGTGTTTTTACTGTCAGAAAGACCATAAGAGGCAGATTGAGAATTATCTGGCTGATCCTGAATGCATCCCTGCGACTTTCGTCTTTGATGATGGATTCCCCGTTGCTAAAGGGTGCAAGACCCCTAAAGAGATCAATGATGAAATTCAGAGGCGTATTGATAGGGACAATGCTGCACGGAGAAGAACACATAATCTTACAGATTTAGAAGCGTATTTGGCAACAAGAGGCAGTCGTGCAGAACGGCACGAATCTGGTGCCGATCGGCACGACCTCAAGGTTGTGGATTTCATTGAAATAAATGATGAGTCCTCTGATGATGAGCCAGAACCGAAGAGATCAAAGGAAATAGAGGGAGTTCGGCGTTCCGCTCATCTTTCTTCAATGCACAAAATCTTGGTGTTATGCTTTTATTTACCGGTAGCGTGGCGGTCAAGACATGGTTTAACGACCGCCAACACCGGCCGGCCCCACCATAGGCCGGCCGGCCCCACCTGGTGGCCACTGGCCCCGGGCTTCCTCCAATGGGCTGAAAACTGGTCCACCATGCATAATTCAAGGCCCAGCCTAGCGGAGTCCACTGCCATTCTAGAAGGTGGGCCATTTGGGCCTTTACTTGGCCCTCACTGCAGTTCTGCCCACCCCATCAAGAAGCCGACCTTCGGACCGCCATCAGGGAGTGATCAGGAGCGTCCAGGAGCAAGGCGGTAGCCAACCGCCACAGGGGACGGCCGGCCGGCCTCCCTATCTGGCCGGCCGGCCAGGCTTGGCGGCCCCGCACTCAACCTCGCACTATATGATCCCCCTGCTCATGGTGAAGCTATAAATACCCCCGGCCGGCTGCAGAACCAATTCGCACCACACTTCATCCAAGTGTTTACTTCTTGTTTAGTAGTTACTTTGGGAGTTGGAGTAGAGTAGAGTAGAGTGAGAGCTCTCTCGGGCTTCCGGAGTCTTCTCGGAGTTTCGGTATAGTTCTTGTATCTAACTCTTTAGAGATATTATTTTATTCAATATAATTATATTCAGCTTTATCTTTATTTATTTCTTTTAGTAGTTCTTTTCTATTAAGTTTATTTGTTCCGTTAAGTGAGTGCTGGTAGAAGTCTTGTTGTGGGATTCGTGATTGTTGTCTAAAGAGTACGAGAGAGTGCCTCCGTCGGAGATGACATCCGCGCTTGGTGAAATCTGTGCTCTATTCTTAGATAGGACTGCTCCGTTGATCAAGAGTAGTTCCTCTAGGCGGGTTGTAAGCATGGAGCTTAGAGCTTGGCCTATGCACGTTTGGCACCCAACCCCACGGAGGATGGTAGCCGTGAGTGTACGTGACAGCTACACCGGTCTCTGTAATCTACCCGTCCGGGTTGGACAGGCAGGGTCTTAATTATAGCGTACGGTTCCCTAGGTCGAACTAGCAGCATCGGTTCACATGGCCTAGCACATGCGTGCCTCGAAACAACATGACTTGTATGTGTATGAGCTTAGCTAGAATAGATAATCTTTATAGAATTAACTGCTAGGAAGAGTAAATACTAGATGAACATATAGGAAGTCTTGACTCTATCTCGTTGCTCTCCCAAATGTATACTACGTTTTTATTTCTTTTATCACTTAGGATTAGATGGTGTGTGCCAACCCATTTATCATGCAAACCTGATTCCCGTCTCAAGTATAGTTGATATATTATTTCTCCAAATCGTGCAATGCATTGCTACTATTCAGCTTCCTTTCGCTCTACTTCCCTGCGGAAATATAAATACGATAACCCTGGAATACTCCAAGGTGAAGTGCTACAATGGTGATCCGTGCGCTTGTGGGATTAATGAAATTAATTTACACGCATAAGAACCGCCAACAGGGGGTACCCCTCTATTTATAGCCTTGAGTAGGTCGGTTTGGGGAGCCTCCATTGCCTCAACATTAATTGCTCGTCATTTGTTACCTCCAGGAGGCGGTGGGTGTGGAAACTCCACACCCACAGGTCGCCGACCCATGTAGTGGGGTCGACTGACCCCACAGGGCCACCTCCTGGCTCCCCTCTTCTCTGGCATATCCTCTGAAATATTCTGTTCTTGATTCTGCTGGATATCCTATGAGATATTCTTGATATGATTCTGATATAGATCCTTGGAATATTCCTGATATGATTCTGATATGGATCCTTGGAATATTTCTTGATAAGATTTGGGTTGATTTGGTGGGTCCATATATCTTTCTAATTATTGAGGATTTCCAGGAAAGGATCTCTCTTCATATCTTCTTGATATTGGGCTTTGGGGAGATATCTTTATGTCGGGGAAATTCGGCTTTTGCAAAGTAGACTTTTTATGCTTCCTTTCCCCTGTTTTCCTGTGAAATGCAGCTGCACTCACAAATCCATCAAGACTTGTGGAAATCAATAGTTTCAAGACCTAAGTCTACCTTTGGTGTTTGATTTGAGGTTCACAAGTGCAGCTAGTTGACAGTTTATTTTTATTCTAACAGCCGTCAACAGTGTGATAGGTTCGTGATAGCAAAAGAGATCAAGACAACATTCAATGAAAACAGGAAAATTCCAGCTAAAGCTTCCCCGGCAACGGCGCCAGAAATGCTTGTTGGTGGTTCTTTGCTCTATTATATTCTATTCCGCAAACGTACGGATCACCATTATAGCACTTCACCATGGAGTATTCCAGGGTATCGTATTTATAAATTTCCACAGGGAAGCTTAGCAGAAAGTTCCATAAAAGCACTGTCTAGATCAATCATATGCATATCACGTCAAACATTGGAAGTTCGATAAGTGGCACTCACGAAGTAATCCATAAAAGAAGTAATTAATAAAAGATTGGGACAACAACGAGTGAAGAAAAGATTTCTAAAATATACGTTTCTTAAGTATTTTATATTCAGCAATCTAATAGCCTACAATTATGCACTCAGGGTCATACAACAGTCGTAAATATGTGTATCGGGGCACGGTGATACCAACGCAACAACCTAAATTATTACGTTAGGAAACTCTCCGCTATGTTGAACCCTGCCTGTCCAACCCGGACGTGGTGGATTACAGAGACCGGTGTAGCTGTCACATACACTCGCGGCTACCATCCTCCATGGGTTTGGATACAAACTCACGTCTAGAATAACTCCTTGAACCATACAAGCAATCACCCTAAATAATTTACCCCTAACTAACAGGGCAAACCAACCATGATCAATAAACCCTAATGAATTGTGTAAGCATAGACCAGCAAACAACTCACTCAAATCAATCTTACACAGACGTGGCTCCAACACAGAAATACTTCCAAAGTAATTACTCAAAGACATAATATAAACTAAAAGAGTTACGAAATTAAATAAATAAGAAAACATATTCATAATAATATTTATTCAGAAGAAAGTAACGATACAAAAGAGCTTTACCCAGACTTCCGAAGATGATTCCGAAATCCCGAGCGAAGCTCTCACTTCCACTCTAACTCCCAACTATTACTAACACTAAAACAAGAAGAGTGATTGGATTCTCCAATGAGGTGCGAGTTGTTTTGTCACTAGCCAGGGGTATTTATAGCCTATTTGGGACCGGGGGAGTCTTATAGCACGAGGAGGAGTGGCGCACCTGCCAAAGTTGGCTGGCCGGCCAAGTAGGGAGGCCGGCCGACCGGCCATCGAGGCTGTTTGCCACCGTCTTTGATCTGGACGCTCCTGACGTGCTCCTGAAGTCAGTTCCAAAGTCGGCTCGCTCCTGGGGTAGGCAGAACTGGAGTAAGGGCTAAGTTTAGGCCCAATCTAACCCACCTTCTAGAAAGTCTGCGTTGGATTATGTGGGCTTCGATATTTGGTACTTGTGGGCTTGTTGCAGCCCACTGGAGGAGGCTTGCAGGCTTTGGCCACTGGACATAGCCGGCCGGCCGGCCTGTGTTTCTGCTCACAGAGGCCTATTTTCTCCAGAATTACCCTGCACTCATAAATCATCCAAAACTCATGGAAATTTATTAGTTAAATAAAACACTGCCGATCTTTGGTGATTACCCTTTTATTTACCGATATGTTGACGGTAGTTTAGTGGTTTTAAACACCGTCAACAGCACGTTGATTCAGTGCTTCTTTTCAGTGTTCTGAGTCCAAATCAATCGGTGATTCGTGTTGAGCATGGAAGAAATCTTCCACAGGATGGTACAACAGGCACCTAATGCTTGTCCAATGTTACACTAGTACAAAAAGACCCTTTAATGGCGGGCATTTTTAGCCTGCAGTGGCGGACAAAGCGTCCGCCACTGCGCTTTCGCCACTGCTAGTGCTAAAGAGCATTGACGGACAGGAGTGTGCGCCACTGTTGGACCCTCACCAGTGACGGATAGGCTGATGCCAGCCTGCCGCCACTGCAGTCCATATCAGCGGTGGCGGGCTTGTGGCATCACGTCCGCCCGCCACTACAACAGTTATTTCGAGAAAAAAAAAAAAGGCCCCTGGTGCCTCTGCTCCCCCCTCTCCTCTGCTTTTTGCGAGATTTTTGCTATCCAGCAACAAACAGTAGAGAAAAGAAGAGAAGAGGCAACAGATGCTCAACAATCACACAAATGAACAATCGAGTTCTATGCTTTCCACCATGAGAACATCTCTGGTGTTACCGCGGGTTCGTGCGTTACCGTGTTACCACCTTCAAACGCCTCAATATGCAACGAAAATTGCAACAAAATATGAATGTATCAGAACGAATCTACAATTCATATTTTAGGTACAACCGAAGCTCGTACAAGAAATAAAAAAAGAGAAATCGACATTGAATAGTAACGGGTTGCGGGTTCATGAACAGTTGCAACCCGCTATTCACAGTCTGATTCTCTATCTTCTTGTACGAGCTTCGGTTGCACCTCACCAAAAATATGATTTGTAGATCGTTCATGAGCTATCCACATAGTTGCAATTTTTCGTTACATATTTGAGGCCTACAGTGATCGGTAATACGGTAACACCTACGGTGGTACCCCAGAGATGCTCTTTCGACCGTATCATTTTCTATGTCAAAAACCAACAAATCAACAGAGCATCGTGTTCTGTCAAAAAAAAACAATGAATCTACACACAAGATCGCCGCAGCACCGGGCGCGCTTCTCGACACGCTTCCAACAGAGCACCGCAAGGAGCATGGCATGCTTCGAGAAGCTCTGGATTTGAGACATGGCCGGCTGGAGCCCCACCGACAGCCAAGCAGAACAAGCCCACTCCCTTCAAATCTACCTCACGCGTTCATGGAACCTGCAGCACCAAAATCAGATAGAAAATTCCCGAAAATCCACCCAAATCCGCAACCCAAACCCACGAATCGAGGGAAGAAGACTCACCAAGATGTGATTTCGCGGCCGATGGACGGCGGTGCCCTACCGGCGCCGGAGCCTGAGGGGACGAGGGAGGATTCAACGGCGGTGCTCGCCCAGCACCAAGGTCCGCATGACGACGAGTGAGGGAGAGGAGGGAAGCAGTCACCGCCTGGCTCCCACTCGCCGAGGAAGAGGGGCGCGCGCCGTTGCGCAAGATCCGCGCCGACGAAGAGGGCGCGTACCATCTGCGCGAGATCCACGGCGAGCAAGAGGAGCGCGCGCCGCCTGCGCGAGATCCACGGCGAGGAAGAGGGGCGCCCGCCGCCTGCGCCAGATCCGCGCCCGAGGAGGAGGGAGGGGGGCGCCAGATGCGCCGTCGTCTCGCAGAGGAGGGGGAGAGAGGAGCAAGGATTGCAAAACCGCGGTAAACTGGACCGTTTTTCGCAAAAACCGGGTCCGGTCCGGTTTACCCGGAAATCTGGTTTTCGGTTTTAAAATTTAAAATTTTTTGAAAATTTGAAAAAAAATGTAAAAAAACTAGATGAAATTTGCAGCACGTTGGTGGAAGAAGAACACAAGAAATCGATCGTTTGATGGGCGAAAAAAATCGAGGAAGTTTTCTGTGTTGAAAAGAGAAGGAAAAAAAGAAAAAAACCCCTTTTCTTTTTTCTCTTTTTGAACCTGCAACATTCATCAATTTTTTTGACCAAGCAAACAATCAAATTTTCGAGTTCTTCTTGCACCAATGCACTGCAAATTGCATCTAGTTTTTTTACATATTTTTGTTTCAATTTTTTGAAAATTTTAATTTTTTGCAATTTTTTTCAATTTTTCCTCTCAAACGGTTTTCCGAATTTCGGTCCGGCTTTCCGAACATTTTGACCGGTTTACCGTAAACCGGACTTTTCGGTGGCCACCGGTTTTGCCGAGTAAAACGAAATTGTCAACCTTGGAGAGGAGGCAGGCAGAGTCAGAGGAGAAGGGAGAGCGGCGGCGTGTATGCGAGAAGAGGAATGGGAGAAGATGAAACCTAAGTGCTGCTTAAATATCAATTCGTGATTGGGCTGAAATGGGCCTGAAAGTGGTCGAGATGGTATGCAGTGGCGGACGGCTGACGCCAGCAGTTCGCCACTAAAAGAAAAAATACAAGTGACAGACGCGACGATGTCAGCTCTTCTGCTATTATTGTCTGGTTTCCAGTGACGAACGGGGATGACGTCACCTTGCCCGTCACTGATGAGTGTCTATAGTGCTTGGCGCCTGCTGATGTCATCTCGTCCGCCACTGCTAGGCGCTACAGTAACTGACGTCGAACTAGCAGTGACGTATCCTTCGGTGTCCGCCACTGCTGTAATCTTTGCGCTGTCATATTAGGCCTATTTTGTACTAGTGTTACCTGATCTGATTTTTCTTTTTATTGATCTGATTACCTCCGCTTCTGAGCTCGCTAAATGCATGAATATGATACTGACAATACTAGAGCTGCATTGAAGAAAAGTTTGCATGTGTTCTTTCAGGTTGGAGTTTTGGTCCATGGCATATCTGTCTGGGATGGTGATCCTAGATAGTGGAATTTGCGACTTTCAAGGTTTCTTGTCTGCCATCGATGGAGTTGGCGTTGATTGGAATTCTACTGTAATCAGAGGATGTAATATGCTTTAATATATTAATGAAATTTTCTTTTCACAAAAACAAAAGATAGGCATAATTATCTTTAAATGTTTGCTTTAGCTATTGACACTCGAACTGACTGGACCTGCAGACAGTATATACATGGCACTCTGCACGGGAGCCGGACTCGCATCTGTAATCTGTAAGGAAAGCTGTCAACACAAACCTGTATGAAAGAACACCCAACCCATAATTTGGCTTCCATGCATGTCAATCAAATCACCAATTTTAACATCTAGAGTTCATGTAAATTGAAATTTGTGTGTGGAGGAAAAAATGCATTCAAAACTAGTCATAACATTATTCCTTTTTGTGTTGTAGACATTAAATTTTTTTAAAGTTACATGACTGAGTCAAGTTCCTGATTATATTACTCAAATTGTGAATCACGATTGTAATTCCCTACCCTATTGATAAATAAAGCTTTCTATAATGATACAAAAGAAAACAAACTTGATTTCTATAATGATACCCAAGGATCCAATTTTAGTTCAACTACTAAAGACTCCAAAAATAAAATTACTTTGCCAAAACTTCATCTGGACCTATTATGGATGCATTGGTGTCTCAGTTTCAATCCATTGCTCTCGAGAGGGCAACCTATCATACTAATATGAAGTATTGCCTTTAACCTAGCCGGACAACACAACAATGAGAGTGAACTCCTTTTGTGACATCAGCAAAAAGTTTACTCAAGAGCAAGACATATTATGCATATTCAAGAGTTACGAACTACACATCGATTTTTGATAAGGATGTTGCATACACACTTGGATGAGATGTGAAGACCCACTAGGTTTAGAAAAAGAAAACATAATACAAATCCAAAAATCTAAGAAAAAAAAGGATATATGTACCTCGTTGTGGGTTGTTACTACGTGTAGTCTCTGTTATATAAGTTATGTTTTTATTATTAGGTTTATTTTTTTTGTATATTTAAACTTGAGAAAATTTCATAAACCTTCGTATTTTGTTATCCTTGTTGCACAAAACCTCGGACATTTTGGCTCATGTCACTTAACCCCAGCTATTTTGGTCCAATTGTTTCATAGAACCCCATCCATATCAAAATATATGAATCTTACCTATGGATACTACTTCAGTTTTTGAATACTACATTGTGCATCCAAGTAATTAAATGGTTTCGTTAATCAAATTAATTACAAAATTGCATGTCATATTAATGGCAACTTTCTAAAGAGGTGGGGTTTTGTTGAAAAAAATATATGGCCACCAAACATGAGGTTAAGTGACACAAGCCAAAATATATGTGGTTTTGTGAGACAAGGGCCATAAAACGTGGAGTTTTACGAAATTTACTCTTTAAACTTTATCATGGATTATTTAGAATTTTATAAACTGGATATATAATGTGGCCAAACCTGCTATATATTATCAGACTATCGAAACATCATGGGCGCTCTGCTTTTGATGCTCACACGATGAAACATTGCATATTATTAGAGATATGTTGTAAACTATAGATGGATAGATATGATCTTTGATCATTTTTTGTAATCCTTACTTGTTGTACAAGTTGCGGTGTCTACCGCCCATATAAATACATACACGCCCAGGCCATAGGGCCTCGAGGTGCTTCCCATATTTCTACATGGCATAGAGCTTTTTCCCGATCCCCTCCCACCCTAAACTTCCGCTACCTCGCGCGCCTCCTCCGCGTGCCTTAACCCTAGTCGCCGCCGCCGCCTCCTCCCACCCCGACAATGAGCGGCACCGGTGCAGCCTCCTCCTTCGCCCTGACCGGTTCCACCATGGCCGGCGTCTTGACGCAGCCGGCGCCTGTCCTTGCAATGTCTTCCTTCTGCACCGTCGCCGCCCAAGCTCACGTCCCGGTCAAGCTCGAGCTCCTCCATCCCAACTTCACGAAGTGGTCGTCGTTCATCTTCGCGATGTGCGGCAAGTTCGGCCTTCTTCCACACATCAACGGCACTGCTGCAGCTCATCCCAACGACCCCGCATGGCTCCAAGCCGCGCCGTCGTCAAGAGCTGGCTCCTCACCACCGTGGCAGACGACGTCCTCGACCTCACCACCGAGCCAAGGCAGACCACGCGATGCCCTCTTCGTCCGGATCGAGTCCCTGTTCAACGAGAACAAGGAGTCACGTGCCGTCTTCCTCAGCCAACAATTCTCATCTATGATGCAGGGCGACATCTCCATTAATGAATACTCCCAGCAGATGAAGATCGTGGCGGACTCCCTCCGCGACGTTGGGTACGCTGTCCCCGCGCCACAGCTCGTCCTCAGTCTCCTCCGTGGGCTCAACCCTCGCTTTTCCAGCACGCCCGACGACATCGTCAACACCACCCCGCTGCCCTCCTTCGACCGGGTGTGCTCCATGCTCACCACCAAGGAGCAGCGCCTGGCCAACGAGGCCAAGGCCGCCTCCCAGACGGCTCTCGTGGCCGCCCCGCCCTCCCCCTCCTACGGCACTGGCGCGTGCCGTCCCTCGGCACCCTCCTCCGGCTAGGTCCCCTCGTCGCACTCCTCCGGCTCCTCCCAGCAGGGCGCGCCCCCACCAACTATCGCTGCAACGGTGGTCGCTGGCGTGGCGGGCGGAACCAGTCTGGCTACGGTTCGCGACCTCCGGCTCCAGACGCTCCGCAGCCGACCAGGCCATGGGTGTGCTTCAACCCCTATGCCTTGCCCGGTCTCTCAGCCACGGTGGCTCCTCCCAGCAGCAACGACCTTCGTCCAGCGGCGTCCTCGGCCTGTACCCACAAGCACACACGGCGCCCGCCCTTGCCCAGCTCTCTACCCCGGCACCATAGTGGGACGCTGCGGCCCTTGTCGCTGCCATGAACTAGCTCGCTCTCCAGCAACCCCATCAATGGGTCATGGACAGCGGCGCCTCCTCCCACATGGCCTCCGACGAAGGTATCCTTCTCTCTTGCTTGCCTCCTTTCTTTGTCTAGTCACGGTCGGCAATGGTGCTCGCATCTCACGCCCGTGGCCATGCCTTGCTACCTACTCCTTTATCCTACTTTGCATTGAACAATGTTTTAATGTCCCATCTCTAGTCCGTAACCTTCGTTCGGTTCGACAATTTACACATGACAATCTTTGCTCAATGGAATTTGACCCTCTTGGTTTTTCTGTTAAGGACTTCCGCACCCGGCGCACGATCCTTCGCTGCAATAGTGACAGTGACCTCTACACCTTCTCGCCGGCCACCATCCAGTCCGCCACCGCTCACGCCAACGTCGCCATCACCGCTTCACTTTGGCATGCGCGCCTCGGTCACCCTAGTCCAGCTGTTGCTCTCAGCCTTGAATAAGTCATCCTCTATTTCATGTAATAAACAGGCCAAAACTCTTTGCCACTCATGTCAGCTTGGCAAACATGTTCGCTTGCCCTTTTCTAGTTCTAATACGCGTACTTTGGTACCTTTTGAATTAGTTCATTGTGATGTTTGGATCTCTCCGGTTGCTAGTACTTCGGGTTATCTTTATTATCTTGTGCTACTTGATGATTTTACTCATTTTTGCTGGACTTTCCCTCTCCAGAAGAAATCCGATGTCTGCAACCACATCATGGGCAAACCTGCTATATATTATCAGACTATCGAAACATCATGGGCGCTCTGCTTTTGATGCTCACACGATGAAACATTGCATATGTAGCGAACCAAGTCTACCTCCCTACGCATCAGCCTCACGACGTTCACTGGACGCTCATGAAAGTGAATTTTGTGGTGACAATTCACGCCTCAGTTCGACTGAGATAAAGGGATGTTCGTATGCCCTGAGATGGAATAACACAATCTATCTATACCTAATAAGTTTGTAATGCAGGCTTGTCAGCCAATTTTGGGTCTGCCTTATTTTAACCGTAGGATGTTGCTCTTTGCAGCCTTGTGCCGCACGATCCGAGAGTCTCAACCAGATCATCTGATCGTTTTTCGTAGTTGGTGTGCCGTAATTTCAGCCCTCTCCCTCTCGAGTCCGACTCCAAGTCACGATCCCGACGGCTGCGACGCTGTCCATCTCCCGCTCCAGCGTGTCTCTGGCCAAGTCGAGCAGAAGGTGAGCTTCACCATGTCACCTTCTACCTCTCCAGCCCGCTCAATTGCTCCCTCTCTCTCTCTCTCCCGAGCTCATCCCAGCAGCCATGGCCGCCACTTCACTTGGCCGTCAGCTGTTGTCCCCTTGGTCCATGACACAATTACCACCTCAAATGGAGTCGCGCTATCTAGAGGACCTGATTCCACCCCTTCCTGGCCGCTCTCTTCCTCTCTCCCCATGCTCGATCGAGCTCCATAAGCTCACCCATGGTGAACGGGAGAACAGGGGAAGACGAACAGCTTGTTTCTCCCTTCCGCCTTCTGTGTTGGGCCAATCCGACTGCGGCCCACACATCATAAGCCTTGCAGACTCGAATATAACCAACAGCCCAGCCACGTACATGTCCTGTTATTTTCTTTCCATTTTGTTTTTGGAATTATTCCTGAACCAATATTGTAAATTCCATACCTCCACCATCCAAGCTCCAAGTAACCTGGTTGCATGGTTTTTATAATTGATTTGGTTTCATTTAGATTTATTTGTGCTAGCCTCCTGGATTACTTTTGAAAACAGAACTTTTAGCTTCTATAAGAAAAAATATGGAGTTCTACAGTTTGTTGTAAGTGCCTCCACGGATGGAACATTGGAAAAAGAAACTTGAGTTTCAATTATTCAGAATGTTATGCATCAGCATGTTTTATGGGCATCCTGGTTTCTTTTCAAAAACTTTGAAACACTTGTCTAATTCTATTTTTGTAAATTAGATATTTCACTTAGCTCTCCCATTGCAACGCACGGGCAAATTACTAGTCATCACAAAAGCACGTGTAACACAAGCATACGCGTCCAAGCAGCGCTGAGGCCATGGCCATGAGTGCGAGGGTCTAGGGCCCAGGAAAAGAAGGGGCCCAGAATTTTGTGATCATATACATATACTGCTGAAGAAATTTATGCAGCACAACTGCAATCTGTAGGCCAAATCCGTTTTTCAGCCCAAGGACGATGTACACCAACAAACAGAGGCAACCATGATGTTTGTTACGTAGGTCAAACAATCTTGTGGCACTTGGAATTTCAAACTTAGAAGCAAGCAAATTAGACAAACTAAGAACCATGGATTAAGGGTGACTAAGTGATGCAGATTTCACTTTTTGTAAAAAAAAAATGCTATATATTTTTTGAGGTTGAAACATAGTATACTCACTAGGTCCACAAATATAGTGTCCACCTAGTTTTGTGTTAAGTCAAACTTTTCAAACTTTGACTTTTCATAACAAAAAAAAGAATGGTTGAAAACATGAATATGATTTTACTAGATTCATCGTCGAATGGAATTTCATAATATATAACTTTTTTAATTTAAAATATTATATATTTATAAATATTGTTGATCAAAGTTCAAAAATTTTTAACTTATAACAAAACTAGATAGACTATATATTTGTGGACAGTAGGAGTACTTACTTGGTCTTAAAGGGCCTCGGAGTTGAGTTTGCAGTGCGCGGTGCAACATGGACCAATTAGAAGCGCAGAACCAAATCTGCAAAGGTGCTGCAAGTAGGGGTGTTCAACGACGGGTTCGGCAAATTGGTTGCCAAATTGTTCATCCTAACTACTATGAACAATGTTTTAGTTCAAGCACTGTTCACGTAGTGAAGTTATTATTGCCGGTATCGGAGCCGGTTTCATCATACACCCCTAACTGCAGGAATGTGGCTATGCGGTTGATCTTAGGCCCAGTATGCGGCAGATTGAATCTGCCTTGAGCAAACAAGGAAGTAGTAGGGGCAGGGCACAGAGGCACAGTGGGTTTGCAATTGTGCTTGGCTGACTTACGGCCTATGCATTTCTTGACCAATGGGATCCATTTCAATGCAGCATCCAGCGTAGCATCGTTCCACAAAAGTTTTCGCGCAGTAGACTCTGTACATGTAGTAGTTTATTACTGGGTACTAATTTACCATATACTAATTTGTAGTAACAGTATATAAAAGCAAGAACTCCGTCGCGTCATCTTCCACACAGGCAGGCATACACGTACACAGCGTGAACTCGGCGACTTTAGTGTGCAAGCTTGATCCATGATCAGTTCAGGTGTCTATGTTGTTCGGTGGAGCGGCGCCTTTCTCGACGTCATTGCTGCTTCCGTCGTCACCGCCGCCGCAGCTGCTCTCGTGCAGCTCCATGATGGGCTTCATCTTTCGCTCGGTGATGGCGATGGAGATGTCGTTGGGGAAGAGGTTCCGCAGCACGAGCGCCTGCACCATGGTGGTGGCGAAGAGCGCGGTGACGGTGAGCGTGGAGACGACGGAGAGCGCGATGCAGAGCGCCTTGGTGAAGGCGTTGTCGACGACGGTGGCGTAGCGGATGGAGGCGATGGCGGCGCCGGTCATGGGGAACGTGTACGCCCACCAGGCCAGCGAGAACCTGAACCCGCGGAAGAAGTTGATGCGCACGGCGAGCGACGCGTAGAGGAACATGGCGATGAAGTAGGCGACCCGCGAACCGAGTCCGAACTCGCCGGTGATCCGCGCCCACGCCATGGACGCCACGCTGGGCGCGGCCACGAAGAGGAAGAAGACCGGGTGCAGCTCCTTGGGCAGCGTCTCGTTGGTAGGCAGGCGCTGGTAGAGCGTGACGAAGAGCACGGCGTAGTGGGCCAGGCCGACGGCGAAGAAGAAGACGGGGCCCTCGCGGAGGCCCATGGAGGCGCCGAGCAGCGCGCCCACGAAGTTGCCCACCACGGACAGGTGGTTGGACGGGTTGGCCACCTTGGAGAGGCGGCGCTGCCCGCCCGACATCCACTGCCCGTAGATCTTGAGCTCCAGGACCAGCACGGGCGCCATGAGCGCGTACCAGAGCCAGCGCGGGAGCTCGGTCGCCACCGAGGGCGGCACGCCGATGGCGAGGAAGAGGCAGGCGATCCACGGCGCGAAGAAGAAGTTGACGCGGATCGGGTGGTAGTACTCGCGCCGCACGGCTTCGAAGAAGAAGACCAGCTTGAGCGCGTACACGGCCGTCACGGCGCACATGAGCGCCACGGAGACGCACCACAGCGCCAGGTTCACCTTCGTGTTGACGTGGAGGAAGGATGTTGGTGCTGACGTGGCGATGTTCTTCCACAGGATCGCCTGGCTGCTTACGCCCAGGCAGATGCCGAACGCCGAGACGGGGAACCGGAGCAGGAACGGCCACGTCTTATCCGACGGAAGCACCAGATCCTCCTCCGACTGCACGTGCACCGAACCAAGAATAGATGAGCTCACGGACAAGAAACAGAGCAAAATGAATTGGCAAGGATGGATGGAAATGGGGGTACCTTGAGTTTGTCCAGCTCAGGCCCTTCCAGCGCGGCGAAGAAGCGGTCGACCTTGGGCATGGACGCGGCGCGGTGACAGCTGATGGCGTCTCCGCCGTCCTCCTCCTCTTCCTCCTCCTCGGCGACCTCCGGCGCGCCGGCCAGGTGGGTGAGCTGCCGCTCCAGCTTCCCGGAGAACGTCTTGAACGAGTCGTACCGCTTGTCGCGGCTGCCGCCGCCGCCGCGGCCCGCCCTGCAGCTGCTCCCGGACCGCGCCGGCGGCTGGCAGCCGGGATTCGGCTGCGACCGGAACACCACCTTGCCCCCCTGCTGCTCGAACCTCCCCTTCTCCAGCGGCGCCGAGCCCTGCTGCTGCTCGCGCGCCGCGTTCGCCACCATGGCCTGCCGCCGGAGGTCGTTCGCGTCTCCGCCGCCGTTGCGGGCGCCGGCGCCGGGAGCGGGACGGGCGGGCCGAATCCGCTCGGCGACGCCGGCAGGCTGATGGAGTGGGGCTGCATCGACCGGTACCCTGGCGCCTGGAACGGCGAGTCCAGCGGCGGGAGCACCACCTCGCTGCGACGCGCCGCGCGGTCCAGCGGCGGCACCTGCATTTCAAGACACGAAGAAAGCTATCACGTCCATGTCCGGCGAGGTTCCGTGGCGGCGAGGCGGCCAGGCGGCGGCGGAGACACTCACCGGCGGCTTGGGGCTCAGCGGCGGGCGCGGGCTCGGGACGACGTCATGGGGCCGCGGGCTCGGCATGGCCTCCTGCGGCGGCGGGCTCGGAATCATGTCGAAGCCGGGCAGGTTGGAGACCTCGACCTCGGCGAGAAGCGGCGGCACGGCGCGGCCCTTGGCCACCTCCATTTCTCACCTGTCCGAGACCTGCACACGGTGAACTGAACACACTACACACATGCAGGAACACTGTGAGACGACATGGCCTTAAAAGGAAGAACACGTCGAGAAGACACGAGAAAATAAAAATTACTATTAAGAATGCGCATTCAATCAGCCGAACTACACGGAGCAAATCAACAGGAGAACAAACAATCCGTGCATCACTTACAACTACGCGTCCAAGTGTCGCGGCCGACCAGCTGGACGACCAACCAACCTTATTCACCGATTTGAATAAGAATCCTGACGGAGAAGAATCGATTCGGCGCATATATCTGGACGGTTCTACCGGGTTGTTGGGCAGGCAGGCCAGGAACCGACCGTAAGCATCGCCACAAGAATCTCCTGCGGTCGATAAAGAAAGAAACAAGGATGTGTGCAGAAGGCAGGGCATGTGCGAGCGCTGGGGCCTGCTGCTTTTAAACGGCGGAAGTTGCAACTGATGGCTAGCTGGCACTGTGGCACTGGCACCAGCCAACGCGCCATGTCATTCCACGGAACATCCGCATAATCAGGATCCTGATCAATCCGACCATGGCCGTGGAGCGTGACAACAGGTAAATCTAGGCTGTCACTCTGTTTTGTGATTGTCAGCTATTTAGGCTGCCTGGTTTTTCATAGCCGAAGACCTAAAAAAAACTCGACCTGCCGGGGGAAGACCGCCCCCAACGGCATTTTACTAAGGAGAATAACCTCTCACGCAGGTCGAGAAAACCCCCGAACCCCCTCCCCGATCCTACACAGGGACTCAGCTGGCCGTTGTGAGTTCCGGCGCGAGTCTTTACCATGTGCTTTGATCCGGGGAGGACGAGGGGATTTTTTTACTCTGCACTGCAGCGTGGCATATTTCAGCCACATGTGCTACAGTGCATGCGCGGCACTGTAGCGAGCTACAGTGCCGCGCGGTGCCGCGGCTCGTACCCGGGTCGACAGGAACCGAAGTCCCCGGAGCGCTCCCGCTCTGACCACTCGGGCACCGGAGCGTTGGCATAGCCGAAGACCTGACTTGACATTTTGAGAGCTCTAACCAATTCATCTCCTGGAATTCAGCAATACGACATCCAAGGCTCACTGGCGTGAAGAAGTATCGAATCAACAACTTGTCATTTAGTACATTTGTCTGGTCTCCAATGTATAATATACATTCACTGTTTCCAAGTGTCATTTTCAGGCTTATCTTCTGTATTTCTCTGCTTGCATAGTACTCGCCAAGTGTAAAGATGTCTGCTGGACGTATTATAGCATCCCTCTATTTTGGTTGAGTTGCGAAAGTACGTTTCCTGACCTATCGAAAGAGAAACATTCACTCACGGCCAGGCCGAAAATGTTGAAACCTTTCCCCTAATTAGCTCACAAGCGAGAAAAACGACACCGGTAGCTTCACATAGGCGATCTATAGAGTTGGCACCACCCTATACCTGCTCCCCGGTAAACACACAAAAATAAATATATATATATATATATATATATATATATATATATATATATATATATATATATATATATATATATATATATATATATAATATATATACCACAGCGCTATTCTGCACCTACGGTGCAGAATAACTATTCTACACCTAACTAATAATTACTAAACAAATTGTCAGTAATTATTAAAATTACTGAGCAAAATGTCATGATTTTTACTGAACGCGATCACGAAACGTGAATTACTGACACATATTAGCATCGTCGTGCACTCAGTTCAGTAATTTATGATCGTTTTGTTCAATAAAAAATTACTAGTGTAGAATAACTATTCTACACCTAGGGTGCTGAATAGCATTTGTATATATATATATATATATATATATATATATATATATATATATAGTGCATTTAAAAAAAAACAAAAGAGAGTCATTTTATACCTAAGTCATCAGGAAACTATTCAGAGCAATTAAACAGGAGAACAATCTGTGCACTTACAACTAGCGTCCAAGTGTCGATGCCAAGCTGGAGAACTAACTACATTCAATTAGAACCTAAATCAACAGATTTGGCTGGAAGTTAAGACAAATCTCTGCTGAGTTGTTAGATAGGCAGGGACCTAACATGGTCTGAGCGTTGCGAGCAGCATATTCTTTTAGACAGAGAAATAAAATCTAGAAAGACAAGGCAGGGGAGGGGAGGAAGAGCAGGGCATGTGCGACCGCTGGGGCCTGGTCCTAGTAGCTTTTAAATGACGAAAGGTGATTGCTTCAAGTGATGATGATGGCTGGCTCTGGCTGGTACCGGTACCAAGCCAAATAAGCCATGGTACGCCACGCGACAGACACGTCAGGAGCTGATCGATCATAGCCGATGAACTGGGAGTGTGATAAGCATCTGCGCGCGTGTCACCACCTGCCAGTTGTGGATGTGTGTACACCAGGCAACCAAGGCATCCGTTACTCTGTTTAGAGTTGCTCTAATATTGCTAGGGCTGGACTACCGAGCCAGCTCGGCTCGGCTCGGCTCGGCTCGGTCCAGCTCGTTAGGATAACGAGCTGGTTCGGCTCGGCTCGTTAAGATAACAAGCTGGAATGCTGGCTCAACTCGGCTCGTTACGAGCTC
The DNA here is from genome assembly GCA_012490785.1 of Eragrostis nindensis. Taxonomy (NCBI): domain Eukaryota; kingdom Viridiplantae; phylum Streptophyta; class Magnoliopsida; order Poales; family Poaceae; genus Eragrostis; species Eragrostis nindensis. Next base: position 6,818 of record JAAXCT010003746.1, on the reverse strand, counting down.
GAGCTGGCTCGCGAGCCAGCTCGTTCAGCTCGCCATCGCTCGTCTCGAGCACTTCCGCTATGACTTGAAGAAGAAGACAATGACCACAGCATACATCTTCATGCTCTTGAGCATCATGGTGCATCGGGCGGGGAGACGGAGGCCAACGTCGCGAAGGTGATCGCGGCAGGAAGGGGAGGCCTGTGTAACGTGGAGAAAGGCGGAGGGGGAGCCGGCGGCCACCGCGTGAGGTGAGGAGGTGGAGGGGTGAAACCACCGCGTGAGGTAGAGGAGGTGGCATCGCCTGGCTTGAGCTGTCGGCTGCCACGCATCGCGCCGCCTATCGCGGTTTGGATCTCGACTCGGTCCTTCCGCCGTCGCCATCGTCATGGGACAGCGATGAGGACAACGAGCTCATGCTCGCCATGAGCTTTGGCGTGATGGCTGCAACGTCGGTGACGGAGGGGAAGGGAGAGGGGAGTGCTGCAATGGGGAAAGAAGGCACCGGCAACCTCATGAAGCTCCACCGGACAAGGCTCTTCTTTTTCTTGATGAGCTCGTTTGGCTCGCGAGCGGCTCGCGAGCCAGCTCGAGCTAGCTCGTTAAACGTAACGAGCTAGAAACCTGGCTCGGCTCGTTGGAAAAAGTGAACGAGCCGAGCCGAGCCGAGCCGAGCCAGCCACGAGCCGAGCCGAGCTAACGAGCCACGAGCTTTTCGTCCAGCCCTAAATATTGCAAATCAGTTCGAGATTTTTTTTTTTGGTCCTGTCAGGCCGTCATCGATGGCCTTTATTCGTTTTACGTGTTCTAACCAACTCTTTCATGGTATGTATTCAGCACAAGATCCCGCTGAAGTACAGCTTGTGTCATTTAGTACATTTATTTATACTGTGTTACCAAAAGTTGACAAATAGAAAGAGAAGTTCGCCACAGATCGACGTCCCCAAGTTCCCTAACGACACCAGAAAAATATATAGCTCCGTCGTCTAGGTGATAATATAGGTAGGTGGTCTCACCGTTAAACCTCTCTTCTCCCGGAATGGCCACAAATTGCTCACGTTGTGGTGTACGCATCAAGTTTTTTATTAGAGGCAGCGGTACGTGCGCCGAACGGCGGAAAATCGTCCTCTATAATAACAAGGTTGAAAATGTTGAAATCTGACCAGTAGCGACACCGGCCGCTAGGATCAGAAAGCTGATATCCATGCAAGCTAGTAGATCCGGTTCCATGAGTATATGAACAGCAACGGCGAGGCCGCCATTGTACGGTGCGGGAGAGCACCAGCTGTGCATGCAAACTTCAAATCGGAGAACTAGCATCCAGGAGAGCAGTAGGACGTTCTGCAGTGCGTTCGGTTGGCTGCAGCTGCGGCTGCTGCGGCTGCTCCTCCCTCAGATTGCTACAGTGCGGCTTCCAGCTGCTACAGTGTTCTCTCTCAGAAAAACAGCGCAGCGGCTACAGTAAAACAGCCTGCCGAACAGCCCGTTGATTATAAAATTGGCGGTCGGCGGCGCGCGGCGGCGAGATGTCGCCGTCAGCCGGCCACGGACGCGACCGATCGGCCACCGTAAGCTCACTACGCGCCCGGGACCGCGCGCGGACAAGGAGCCGTCGCTGTCGCCGAATTCACGCCGGAGCTGGCTTAGCTAGCAGCAGTCCACGTATGTCGCTGTGTGACGGATTCGTTCGAGCACGGCCAGGGGATGACCAGCCAGTGAAGGACGCCAGACGGATGGACGGATCGGTCAATCAGGAGCAGTCCACGTCGCCCAGTGCCCGTCTGGCAGGAACGAGTAGTAGCAAGCGACATGCATGCATGCATGCCCGGAGCCAGCTAGCTAGAATGTCTTGTTCAAGGAAGAACTGGGGAACGTCGGTTTCTAAATTGTAGTCAATGATTTTTTTTTAAGGTCCTGATGATGAGATAGATAAGGCTTTCCTCCAGGATAAGTTAGCTGGAGCTCTGCTGCAAATTAACGTAACGAACGGCGAACGGCAACGGCAGTCAATCAATAGAGAAACGCGGGGACGTAATCCACGGCGTAATCTCCGCCACGGTCCGGTCCATTCAGAAGCTTGCACGCGCCTCAAACGGACGCGGCGCGGAATGTATGCTAGTACCACTGTGGGTAGCAGTACAATAAGTTAATTTTCCCCCCTCCTCGCCGCTGCTGAACGGCGGCGTGTGATTCGGCACCTTACCTAATCGCTCTGTGAGGAATATTAATATGTCGAAGCAGCCATATATATAGATATATATCGAACGGAGCAAGATTGATCCGCGTACGTACCCGCGGAGAAGAGACGCGATGACGTCCTCTGCAAGGCGGCGGCGACACGAGATATATGCTGCGTGTGTGTTCCGATCGATCCTCCAGGTGCGGCGGCCGGCGGGAGTCACCGGTCGAGGAGGCGCCGCCGGCGGTCGCCCTGGAGGATGGAGCAAATCCACGAAAGATTGCAATATACTAAACTTATAATGGCGCTCCCGTATACGTGCATATGCCGCGCTGGACTTGACCACAAATGGCGGCCGCCTTGCCTGGCGGGCGAGACCGCGCGCTTCTCCCGTGCGTAAAATAAGCCTAGCCTGTTTCACTCGTGCCTATCTATCCCCGGTGGTTTCTGCTGGTCAACGAGCAAAACATTGCACTATCTAGCTAGCCTGTTTCACTCGCGCCTCCGTACGTACGAGTCGTGGGGCAGACCAATCGATCGAATCCCACATTGTGTTCAGAGAAGAAAGAGAAGATATGGTTGTGTTCTTCATATTTAAATTTCAAACCAGGACAAATCTGCTTTAACTACTGTACTACTACTAGTATTTATATAAGGATTTACTAGTTCTAAGGTGACTGAGATTTCGTATATCTCAACTGTGCTGCTGAAACAATTAGTTCTTTCGTGGCACAATTTCGTTTTTTCAAAGAACATTTTTTGCACAAGTGAATAAATTTTTTGGATGGTTGGATATCAAAATTCAATGGCTGAAAAAAATGACTGAGAGATTAGCAAAATCTTAGTAACTGAGAAGAAGACATCTCCATTTATATATGCCATATGACCCTGACAAAGGATACATTGGGAGGAGGAGCTATAGCTTCGTGGAAAACTTGGCGGCCGCGAGCCGCACGGTGGTACTGCGAAGCTACAGGGCCACGTGGTAGGAACAGCTCTCCGGAGGCAACTACGATCGCCGGAGATATTGTTGGGCGTGGGTGGATGTCATCCACTGGCCGGCTGCCACTACGCATCTGGTTGGTCGAGAGCAGGTATGCATGGGCTGACCTGGAATCGCATGCACGCACAAAACGGTTCTTCCGTGCTCCGACAGGAAAACACCGTCAAGGCGCCACCGGCCACCCAAAAGAATAAAGAATCGGATGAGATTATCATCATCATGTTACTGACTCCCTGTGCGAATATCTCTACTTGCTACGTACATGCTTGTCTATCCACTGACTGACTCCCCGTGCGATCGAATATCTGTACTTGCTACGTACGTACATGCTTGTCTATCCACTTACTACGTTTCGATTCGATTTTATTCCACTATTTCGTCTGTGCCGTATCAGCGACTACTACCGTCCACAGGATTGCCCGGCCTCACTGCTGGATTCTATCTAGTACAACAAAAAAGATGCATCCACAGGGACGTGCTTGGTATTTTTGTCCCCTCCTCCCTTTGCAGTACTACTAGTGCTCGATTCTTTAGAGCAATGGAGCTTTTATAGTGGATACAATAATGTGATCCATTGGCAGCCACGGCAAGGTAACTTTTCATTTTTCTTTAGGTAAAGGAATTACTGTTTCTGTCCTTTAATATATGACAGCTACTTGAGTTCATTTTCAACTAGATTTCTTGTCCCAACAAACGTGTATGTATACCTAAGTGTTGGCATTTCTTTGGATTCTTGTAATGCGATGGGTGTGCGTGGTGGCAGCCTTCGAGCTGCAACATTGATGCAAAATAATTGGCAGCCATAACCTCTCACGAGGTCAAGGCCGGGACATATTTTCTTATTATCTAAAACAAAAAACTTAAGAACGGATGGGAGTATATGTTTTCAGCTGTATAGAGATTGATAATTATTTTTTTTATAAACACTACACTACAACAAAACATGGCTTTTGTAACACATATCTTAACAGAAGTAAGAATGTGTTACAAAAATATTTCATAGTAACACAATTATTTATGTTACTGAGTGTGCTTGTAACACAAATTCTTGTTTTGTAAAAATGTGTTACAGATAATTATTCTAGTAACACAAAAATAGTGTTACAACTATAGTGTTACATAGAAAGCAATATGTTCTAAGCATATCAAGCCTTGAACTCATAGTAACACAAACAAATGTTACTCTCATGTGTTACTACAAACCATAGTAACACTTTTCTTAGGCTATAGTAACATATATTCAAATAATTTTAAAGTTAAAAAAAATTAAGGGTGTAACTTTTAATCACATATACATGAGTAGTGTAGTGGAAACTTAACAACTAATGATGGTTAGGTCCTAGGATCAAATTCTAGCAGCCACTAATTATTTGCAATATTTTTTTGTGTTACTAGTAACATATTTTTTTAGACATAGTAACACACTTACATGTGTTCCTATATTATTATTGAAACATATTTTTTCACAAACAGTAACACATATATGTGTTACGCTAGAACATGCTATTGTAAACACCAGCATATGTATCCACTTATTATATGTGTTACTTATTATATGTGTTACTAAAAGCATGACGTGACGTACTGCTACTCCTGAGTCCTGACCTTCCAAACAAACCGTAACGCAATTATATATTGAACTCACTGCTATAATGGTACTTGAATGGCACCACTAGTTCCGTCTAGAAGTATTCTTATTGCCTTGACTAGTGGCCACGAGGGAAAAAAGTATATAAGTTGAATTGTGCTAGGGTGTGTCTTTTCCAGAATTGACACAAGGCCCATATTCTAACAAAAACGTACAAGGCGTCCATATTTGCCGCAAGACCCCAAGGTGCACTAATCATGAAAAATCAGTGTGTTGTGGCGTAGCACAGCCAGGCCAGGTTTCCTCCATGCTCCATCTTGTTCTTGTCGAAACATCAGATTATGGGACCCTATATTTCATTTATTACTATATACTGTGCATTGAAATATTTTATTATTTTTTTTGCGAGTAGAAAATTTTGTATTCTTAATTTACCCGTGTCTCAAATGACTAGCACAATGTTTTCGAAATTGTCATCCAATGTTCATCTGCGGGCCCTCACAACTCAAGTTCATACAAGCTATATAGCAGAACTATAGGAGCTCAACGCACAGTAGACGCAGCAAGGGAAAAATAATTAAACTTCGACCTAAATTATCCATAAAAAGGAAATAAGAATCATAGATGTTCCTAAACATTAAGAAGCAAAAAGAACAATCAGTGTGGTAGCCCACGGACAAGATAGCTTGTGAGGCGCAAGAAACTCAGCCATGGAGTAAAGAGAGCTCGTGCAGACTTCGGACACGGACACATTGGCAGCTAGTATTACTAGAAAACATGGAGAGCAAGGATCGGTGGACTCACCTAGATAGCCTGCCGGACGGCGCTGGTCGATCCCTGAATCCTCCGCAACCACCAAATGCCGGCGCCAAGCTTGAACTGGGCCGAGGCGGCGCTCTTGATGTTGAGGGGCAGGAGACGGAGGTGCGTGAATGGAGATGGACGTGTCCGCGATTTATACTGGTTTCTCGGAGGCGTTTCGGAGACAGGGAGGGGAAGGTTTCCCAGCTTCCCGGTGCCTTCTTGGCCTGGGTTCTTGATCTCTTTCACAGCTGTTTCCAATTCCAGGAGAGGGGGAAAAACACGCGGAGAGCTCAGGACCCTCTGCTTTTCTCTCCAAATTTGTTTCCCTTCCTCTGAGTCTCTTGGCGTTTCCAGCCTCAAGATTTATAGAGATGCGAGATCAGCGAATCCAGTAAACAGGGGAGGGTGAGTTTTACTTTCCCGTGTAATGATTATTACTTTCCTTAGCTGTTATGAGCCAGAATTGCATCGACCACGACGCGGCAGAGAAAGACAGCGAGGTGGCGGCGGCGGCCCAAAGGGCCCAGGCGGCCGCCACCTTGGAGGGTGCACCAGCAAGGGCCCATGCCGCCGCCCCCTTGGGCGCGCTAGGGAGGGGGTTGGCCAGCCGAGGCCCCGAGTTTTCAAAAAGTGGCTAGGGTATATCGAGTCGGTTTCTGAAATAAATAGATAAACTTAGAAAAATTATTTAAATTATATAATTCGAGATAGAGTCTTTCTTAGAGAGCAAGTTGATCTCTCCTATAAATAGAGGGGCATGTACCTAGGTTTGAATTAGAAAGAAAAGAAGTTTATCTCCAAATCTCTCACGCTCTCCTGCTGCCGCCGCCTCCCTCCCGCAACGCTAGCCACGCGGCCACCTTCCTGCTGGAGTAGAAGATGTGAGTATTTGGTCGAAAGGCGATGGAACCGGCAGGTATGCAAGTACTCAGGTCTATTTGGAGATCGAGACGGTCTCCAATATGACATTTTGACCAACACTCTACACAAAATTCAAATGAAAAGAGCTATACAATATTGAAATATAATTCACAATGAATCTAACAATATGTTGATACTATATTGTCATCAAGCTAAGTTAGCAGCTTGGGACAACCTGGTCCTTAAATGAACTCATTTCAGAGGGAGTATTTTTGGTGAAATACTTCTTCAAGGCGGTGATAGCTAGGATGCAGACGTCTAATATAGGCAGCATGTGGACTGATCTATCAGCTCGTTTGAATTATAAGTCAGGGCACTTGAATGACGTAGCAGCCTGGGCACAG
>JAAXCT010003745.1:0-26061 GCA_012490785.1 Eragrostis nindensis | reverse complement strand
AGAATTGGCTTCTTTGATTGTCGCGGTCTAGAGTGGACTAAGGCGGAAATTCTTTTATTGACCTTGATCATGGAATGATGTATGCCATAAAGTGGAGGAGTCACACACATATGTAAATAATGTATGACTGAAATTCTGAGGAGCACATGCAACTTTAGAGAATTAAACCTTAATTAAACTCATAACAAGACGATTAGCTTTTGAGGAGTTGTAAAATTTATCGGTGTTTGGCTCTAATAAGCATTTCAGGAGAATTTGTGACAATCAGATCGAAAGGTAAAGTAAGATTCTTGAGAAAATCATAGAAAGAAAGGAATCCAGATTTAAGCATTTATCAAACCTCATAATAAATAGACAAGAGCGTCCTTAATAAAATTTTGTGAGCAAGGAGGAATTGTGAAATAACCTGTCATAAAACCGATGATGTGAAGAAGATTTGTTTGGTTTTATCTTCGGAAAAATCTTTTTACTTTATTAGCGAACAGGTGAAACAAACAGAGGGGATCGAAGGGAACGTGTCAGGAAAACTGAACCTGATCGGGTTCCGAGCCTGGCCGGCCGGCCTGGTGTGTGGGCCAGCCGGTGGGGCCAGTGCCCCGTTCCGCCTCTGTTTCGTTGTGGCATTGCGCAATCACCTGTACATCATTTTTATCCTGCGTGCTTGGGGAAAATGTGAGTGACAGAGGTTGGTTTATGTGGTTGCCCACATAAACCAACAATTAATAAATAATCTCTCACTTTATGGAACACTAAGAGGCATTTTTATTTTATTTCAGAGGAGCATGGGCGCTTTTACATTATGAAATAAATGAAGCAAACGTATTAATCAAATTCAAAGCAAATTTGAAACAAACTAGCGCCACTCTCTAATCCTAATGCTCCTATGGTGAGGGGGCCTCGAAGTGCTCGCTGAACCCCGTGAGCTTGTAGAGCCTCTTCATCTTGGCCATGGCTCCTTTCCAGACAAGATTAATCTTGTCCTTGTTATCCTCCAGGTCCATGTATGCCTCGGCCTAGTAGTCCTCCACCTTAGCGAGGCGCCTCTCCATACTTCGGAGCACGTCATGTCATGCAGCTCCTTGTTGGTGTCCTTGGTGCCATCACTAAACTCCATCTGGCCTGGGGGACCGGTGATCGGCGGTGGCGAGCGGCGACGCATCTTCTGCGAGGGCGAAGAGTCATGCGACTCCGTCCTCAAGAGGTGCCCCTTGGGCGCCTTGCAGTACATCACCTTCTCGCATCCCCGTCTTCCCTTAGCACCCAGGTAGGTGAAGGGGGGAGCGTTCTCATAGGCATCGTTAGATGTCCTATGAGAAGACTCGTCCTTTGACAGGGACTGGCTGGCATCCGTGGGATCGTCCGAGGCTTCCGCGTACAGTTCCACCTCGGGGTACACCGGCACGATCTCCATCTTTGGAGTAGGGAGCGGGGAGCGCCGGAGACTTCCCCGTCTTGGGGGACAGCTCGCCGATCACGGGATGCACCATGCCACCGCGATACTGCTTTTTCCCGATGCCACCAGAGGGGGACAGGAAACTCCCGGCGTTAGGACTCGCGCTGGCCCTGGCAGGACTCCTGCCGCGTCTGGGACTGGCCGGCCAGCCAGGCTGGTAGGCTAGACGGCCTGGGTTGGTCCCAGATGCGAGCAACTCCGCCTCCAGATGGGCGTCCCAGGCATCCACGAAGTTGAGGTGCCTTGCTGCGCTGGATCCCTCGCCGTTGTTGACCGGAAATTGATCAAGATAGGTGGATCTCTGTCTCCGGGCGGCGATGTTAGAGGCTTGGATTGGGGACATTGGAATTGGTGGGAGACATGGTGGAGAAGCTCGGTTTGGTGCCTTCTCAGCCATGGCCGAAATTTTGAGATGATGGAGTGGAGTGAAAATGAATTTTTAATGTGTTTATAAGAAAAGAAAATCCACTCCGGGCGAGATAGGCTCCGAATCGCAGGGTAGGGTTTGGTATTCTGTTTGGCTTGATCGGGGGCGCTGCCACAAAAAGTTTTGAAAAAATTCTATGGTCTAGCCCCGACCTTAACCGAGCCTTGTTTTATTCACTCCTTTTTTCCTTCACAAATAAATAAAAATAAAATTTTCAAGCGCTGGCCATTTACCTTAAAGTGCTCTCCATCATTACCTTAGAGAGTGACGGCCCCATGACTGGATGTTTCCACCACAGTGTAGGGGCCATCCCACTTACTTTAAGCTTACCATGACCAAATAATTTAACGCGGGAGTTATACATAAGTACCTTGTCACTGGCGTGAAGTGCTTCTCCCGGATGCGCTTGTCGTGCCACCTCTTCGTTCGCTCTTTGTAGAGCTTGGAGCTGTGGTACGCTTTCTCCCTCTATTCTTCGAGCTCGGCGATTTGCATCTGCCATTTGACTTGAGCTTGGTCCAGGTCCATGTTCCACTTCTTGATCGCCAGTAAGCCTTGAACTCGAGCTCGACGGGCAGATGACATGTCTTCCCATATACCAGCTGGTATGGGGCCATTCCAATTGGAGTCTTGTAAGCTATTCTGTATGCCCATAATGCTTCATGCAGCTTGGACTTCCAATTCTTGCCCATTTGATTAACGGTCTTTTGGAGAATGTTCTTGATTTGTTTATTGGACGTCTCCGCTTGACTGCTTGTCTGTGGATGATAGGGGGTTGCCACCCTGTGCTCAATTCCGAGCGATAGGAGCATTTTTCTGAACGTCTTGTCAATAAAATGCGAACCCCCATCACTGATTAGTACTCTTGGTGTACCAAATCGTGGGAAGATGACTTCTTAGAGCATTTTCTTGGAGTTGGTGGAGTCAGCGTTCGGATAAGGAAGTGCTTCCACCTATTTGGAGACGTAATCAACTGCCACAAGAATATATTCATATCCCTCTGAGCTTGGGAAGGGTCCCATGAAGCCTATTCCCCAACAATCAAAGACATCAATATGAAGATTATTTGTCAGGGGCATGGCATCACGAGCATTGATCCCTCCTACTTTCTGACAGCGGGGACATCTTCGCACGTACTCCTTTGCGTCCTCGTACATAGTCGGCCAGTAAAAGCCACTTTGCCAAACTTTGGCACTTGTACGGAATGCTCCATAGTGAACCCCAAAGGCTGATGAATGGCATCTGTCAATAATTTTCATAGCCTCACATGCGGGTACACATCTTCTCAAGAGACCATCGGTGCAGACTTTATATAAATATGGTTCATCCCATAAGTAGTACTTGCTGTCCCTGATGATCTTCTTCTTATCCTCCCCTGGTGGTATATAACCCGCTACGATGTAGTTAACGATGTTTGCATATCAGGGGTCGGTGCTTGTTACTTTTAGTAACATATCATCTCTCAAGCAATCGTTTATAGGTAGTCCGTAGTGTCTTCTGTCTGCAATCGCGAGAGATGATCTGCCACAGTGTTCTCTACTCCTTTTCTATCCCTGATTTCCAAATCAAATTCTTGAAGGAGGAGTATCCAGCGGATAAGAGGTGGCTTCGCATCTTTCTTGTCAGGAGATATTTGAGGGCTGCATGATCTGAATAAATTATATCCACCTTGGCCCCAACCAAATACGATCTGAACTTGTCAATGGCGTACACCACAGCCAACAATTCCTTCTCAGTGGTTGCATAATTGAGTTGAGGTCCAGTGAGAGTCTTGCTAGCATAGGCGATGGCGTGATGCTTCTTATCCTTGGTTTGTCCCAACATTGCTCCTACGGCGTAGTCGCTTGCGTCGCACATGATCTCAAACGGGAGTGACAATCAGGTGGCTGGATAATGGGGGCTGATATCAAAGCTGTCTTCAGTTCATTGAATGCCTCCATGCATTGTTGTCGAAGACGAACGGTGCATCCTTAGCCAAAAGACTAGTAAGAGGTCGAGCCTTCTTGGAGAAGTCCTTGATGAATTTTCTATAAAAGCCGGCATGTCCCAAGAAGCTGCGGATCCCTTTTATATTCCTCGGGGTGGAAGCGACTCAATTACCTCAACCTTGGCTTTGTCGACTTTAATCCCTCGAGCAGAGACTTGTGTCCTAAGACAATTCCCTCTGTCATCATAAGTGACATTTCTCCCAATTTAAAACCAAATCGCCTCTTTGCATGTCTCACCATAGACTGAGAAATCATCCATGAACACTTCCATTATCTTCTCAACCAGGTCGGAGAAGATAGGCATCATGCATCTCTGGAAAGAGGCTGGTGCATGTTGGTGGTTCTTATGCTATACTAATATTTCTATTCCGCAAGCGCACGGATCACCATTGTAGCATTTCACCATGGAGTATTCCAGGGTATCGTATTTATAATTTCCACAGAGAAGCTAGCAGAAAAGTCCACAAAGAATACTATCTAAATCGATCGTATGTACATCAGGTCAAACATTAATAGTTTGATAAAGGTGGCACTCATGAAGTAATCCATAAAGAGTAATTAGTAAAAGATTGGAGAAACGAGTGGAGTGGAAAAAGGGACTCCTAAAATATATCCAACCTAAATATTTTATATTCAGCAATCTAATGATTTACAATTATACACTCAGGATCATACAACAGTCATATATCTGTGCATCGGGGCACGGAAGTGCCAGGGCTAGAGAACCAAAGCGGTTAGTTCACCCTGGGGATCCATCCGCTATAATTAAGACCCTGCTAGGTCCAACCCGGACGTGGTGGATTACAGAGACCGGTGCAGCTGTCACATACACTCGCGGCTACCATCCTCCGTGGGGTTGGGTGCAAACTCGCGTCTAGAATAATTCCTTGAACCATACAAGCAATCACTCTAAATAATCTACCCTTAGCTAACAGGGCAGACCACCCATGCTCAATAAACTCAAATGAATTGTTTACGCATAGACCAGCTGACAAATCATGTAAGTCTACCTCACACAGATGTGGATCCAACACAGAGATACTTCCGAAGTAATTACTCAGAGCAATAATACAAATCAAAAGAGTTACTGAATTAAATAAATAAGAAAAGATATCCATAATAATATTTATTCAAAATACAGTAAAGATACAAAGAGCTTTACCACACTTCCGAAGATGACTCCGGAATCCCGAGCAAAGCTCACACTCCAACTCTAACTCCCAACTAATACTAACACTAAAACAAGAAGAGTAATTGGATTCTCCAATGAGGTGCGAATTGTTTCGAAGCAGCCAGGGGTATTTATAGCTTCCTCAGGACCGTGGGGGTCTTATAGCGCGAGGAGGAGTGGCGGTGTCGCTAAGGTCGGCCGGCCGGCCAGATAGGGAGGCCGGCCGCCGTCCACAATGTCGGTTCCCGACCGCCTTCTCTCTGGACGCTCCTGATTGCTTGATGAAGTCGGTCCCGTAGTCGGTTTCCTCCTGGGGTCGGCAGATATGGAGTAGGAGCCAAGTTTAGGCCTATTGTAGCCCATCTTCTAGAATGTCTTCATTGAGTTCGTGTTGGGCTTCAATATTCTGGTTTTGTGGGCTTCTAGTGGCCCACTGGTGGAGACCTGCAGGCTTGGCCTGGGTGTGGCCGGCCGCCTGGATGTGGCCGGCCGGCCTGTGATTTCCCTCACAGAGGCCCATTTTCTCCAGAATTACTCCTGTACTCATAAATCATCCAAAACTTGTGGAAATTTATTAGTAGAATAAAACATTGCCGAATTTTTGTGATTTACCCTTTTGTTTTCCGATATGTTGACGGTAATTTAATGACTTAAACACCGTCAACAGTGCATTACACAACCCGAACGACATTCGTCGGTAAGCGAAGGTGCCGTATGGACATGTGAAGGTGATCTTGTCTTGGTCATCAGGGTGGACAGGAATCTGATGGTACCCTGAGTAACCGTCAAGGAAGCAAAAGAATGAATGCTTCGCCAACCGTTCGAGCATCTCATCAATGAACGGGAGTGGATAGTGATCTTTCCTGGTCGCCTTGTTGAGCTTCCTGTAATCGATTTACATCCGCCATCCTGTCACAGTACGCTAAGGGATCAGCTCATTCTTTTCATTCTTCACAACAGTCGTCCCTCCTTTCTTTGGCACCACCTGGACGGGGCTGACCCATTGACTATCTTGAACTGGGTGGTAGATAATACCTGCCTTGAGTAGCTTCAAAATTTCTTTCTTAACTACCTCTCTCATGGCATTACTCAAGCGTCGTTGGTGCTCACGTATAGGCTTATGGTCAGGTTCCATCGGGATCCGGTGTGTGCAGAATTCTGGGTTGATTCCCTCGAGGTCTGCCAGTGAGTAGCCTATTACTGATCGATATTTTTCTAGCACGGCTACTAGCTTCTTTCTTCTCCTCTGACAGCTTATCACTGATGATGACAGGCGTTGTTTGATCTTTGAAGAGAAAGCTATACTTGAGACCTGTGTGGCACTGGTTTCGAGCTCGACGGGTGTTGGAGCTGGTTCTTCTTGCTTATTAAGTGGAACATAGGGGGAAGGGTCTTCATCTTCTTGCTTATTAAGGGGACGTCTTCCTCCGTATCAAGCTGTGAAGCTTCTAAGAATTCAACGGCGCGCTGCTCCTCTAAGGCCGTGTATTCTTCCATCTTATCAGATTCTATCTCTGCCTTTGCTTGAGTGTCCTCCTGATATCGATGGAGAAGCTCTGTTTCCCCATTGGGACATCCAACTCCTCTTGGGCGCTTCTCATCTTCGTGAGTGCTGCAATCGGTGTTCCAATTAGGAAAAGGTTCTTGTTGGGTATGTCGAATATATGGAAATTCATGAGCAGAGGTTGCCCATTAATTTCCATCTCCAATTCTCGCAAGATTCCTTCAGCTTGATAACACTTGTCCCGAAATATCAGCCTTTTCCCTGATGATAATAGGCTTGACATCTCTACCGCCAATTGTTGGGCCCGCTGTTTTGACGGAATGTTTACTCCTGCTTTCAAGTCACAACTAGCCTCAATTGGTGGTACATGCTCATATTTTACTAGAATGCTGTCAGGCTTTTTGTGAAGCCTAACGGCATCCCTTGAGTGTTCTGTTTCCTGGAGCCAATCCTCGCTGAAGAAGGCAGACAGTTTCTGCAACTTGCTCTGCCTTGTCTTCCAATCTAGCTCATCTAGCTCAGCCTTCTCGACATAGCAATTCTTCTCCACAAGGTATTCTCTTGTATTTCTGAATCATGATAAATCCACCTCTTCCTCATATGGTTGGAGAGGGAGAGTGGATTCAACCTGATTCTGTCCTTCGGAGAGAATGTGGCTGTCTGTGAATAATGTTGGATTCGAGGGGCAGACATAACTGTTCTGCCTCTGGAGCTGGCTGTGGTTGGGGTGGTTCTGCTTGGGGTTGTACCATACATACACACTTTCTTGCTTCTGGTGGGCTAGCTGAAGGTGTCTCAACTATGGTCTGTGCCTTCTCTTCATATTTTTCAGGGGCACATGCATCATAGGAGCCCAAGTTGCTGAGAATTTTGCCCAGCACATCGAATCCTTCTTCAATTGTTTTGTATAAGAACGACCCTCCTGAAGCTGTATCCAAGAAGTTACGGCTGTTCGGAGTGAGTCCCGCAGAAATGTTGAAGGAGTATCGGCGATGGAATTCGCAGATCTGGCCCTTCAAGAGTGTAAGTCAGGAAACGGTCCCAGGCAGCTCCTAATGGCTCATTACTACGCTGCTCGTTGGTAATGATCTTCTTACGAATAGCAATGACCTTGTAGAGAGGGAAGTACTTGAGACAGAAGAGCTTCCGAAGAGTAGCCCAATCTCCCTGAGCTTCACTCACATGCTTGGCATATCAGAGCTCTGCATTGCTAGTGATGGAGAATGGAAACAGCAACCATCTGAAACTATCCCTTGGAACTCCTGATGTAACAACTTTGGAGCAGAGCCTCTCGAAGTATCGCATGTGTGTACGGATTCTCATGATCTTCCCCGCGGAACTCAGATCCCCTTACCAATGCGATCAGCTCTGGACGAATCTCATAGCTGGTGGCTGTGATTGGCTTGGATGCTGGTGCTGGTCCAGTAATGCTCCTTTCGGAGCAGCAGCGTCGAAGATCGACGTATCCATGATATGATATGATAATCAAAGAAAAAACAAAAAGAAATACAAAAAGGAAACAATAGAAAATAAAAACCTTTAACGGGCGCCTCTAGGTTCGAGTTTTTAGCACAGCTTACCGTTCCCCGGCAACGGCGCCAGAAAGCTTCTTGGCAGTCCTAAGGCCTAACAGAAATTAATCCGCAAGCGTACGATACCGATGTAGCTTTCACCACAAGGAGGATTCCTAGGGTATCGAATCCACAGGGAACGTATAGTGCACTAAAGTCTGAACACTAGAGGGACTGATCCGAAAAGGGTGGCACACGGGAGCGAAGTTGCAACAGTAATAAAAAGGTCTTCTGGCCAGGCAATTAATGATAAGAAGTTATGTAGCTGGGCAACTTGGTAAGGGTCTTACTCTATTATTCGTTTCAGGGCACACGCATGCCAGAACAGCAACCCGATAATTAGGTTCAACTGCTAAGGGAAACTACGTGCTATTGAGAATCGTACTAAAAACAATAACCCGGACGTGGTGGATTACAGAGACCTGTACGCCTGTCACACGTACTCGCGGCTACCATCCTCCGTGGGGTCAAGAGCAAACCAGGGATAACTTTAGATCTAAACACCACGTTTACATCTATCATTACAACTAGCAATGTACTAATAAGCTAGTCTATGCAATAAATGAATAAATAAATATTGCACACCTGGAACCCACAAATAAATAAAGCAGAATACCTTACTTTATTGCCCGACCAATAATCTTCTTACATGTTGCCCTGCCCGGAAGACTAGGATAACTACTCCCAGGCGAGGAGCATACCCAAGGCGACGAAGAAGTAGAGTCCCGACATCCTCGGGGCCTCTAGCTCTCCTCTCTCTCTCACTCACTCACTACCAGCAGCGCTACGCTACTACCAAAAGACTAAATGAAGTATGAATCAAGGTGCGAGTTGCTCTGAAGCTGGATAGTGGTATTTATAGCCTTCTGGAGTCGGTGTGTGTCTTATAGCCGAAGGAGGAGTGGCGGGCGCGCCAAGGTAGGCGGCCGGCCTAGTAGGGTGGCCGACCGGTCACTGATTGTGGCGGTTGGCCACCGTCTTTCTCCTCGACGGCTCTGATCAGCTCCTGATGGCGGTAAGAAGGTCGGTTTCCTCGTGAGGTCGGCAGAAGTTGAGTGGCCTTCAAGTTTAGGCCCAAAAGCCCATGTTCTAGAATGACGATTGCTTGATGTTGGGCTGGGCCTTGAATTCCACGTGAGGAAGCTGCAAAAGGCCTCTGGGGAGGAGCTGGACCTCAGTGGGAACCTGAGTTGGCCGGCCGGCCTATGATTGGGCCGGTCGTTGGACTTTGGCCCCCATTTCCTGTGAATTTTGCCCATATTGCTCCCTACATTCAAATACTCCAACAAAACTGTGGAGAGCCATTAATATAAAAGAATGTTCATTTTATCCTTGTTTGATGGCTTTTATTGAATGGTGTTGGCGGTAAAATTTACGTTATAAACACCGCCAACAGTAACCTCCGATGCAAAAATTATGGAAGTGTAATCACGATAATAACATCTGGCACCAAAAAACAAGGCAGGTTAAAAAAATGCTTTGGTATCTCTGATCGCCAATATATCTCCGATCGCCGAGAACAAGCTTGTACTTCCTTTTTATGGGTACGTAGGAGTTAGCACATGCTTTATTTCGATAGGCTGCCAAGATATCTCCGATCGCCGATATATCTCCGGTCATGCACTCCGGAGATTCTGGAATGGAATCTTCGATACTGCATCAGTGATATTCTCGTATTCCATGAGTTGCGGAGTTTTCGATACAGCATCCGGGATATTTTCGGATTCTATGCGTTGCGGAGTTTAAACGATAATTGGTCGCCGAACATACCTCCGATCATATACCCCGAATATCTTTGAATGACACCTCGGATGATGTCGAGGATATTTTGGTATTCCATGCGTTGTGGAGTGTATATAAAGAAAATAACGGTCGGTGTCTATATCTCCGATTATGTATCGCGGAGATTGTGTAGACATTCCTATAAACATGTATTCCTGATACGACGGACGATTTTCCCTCCATTTCGCACGGAATGTGCCAAACCTGTAACTTACATCCCCCTTTTACCTCCATCCAGTTGGAAACCTACTCATCCTCCGATAAAGCTGGCAAACCTAATCGGCCTATGTGTATATATAACGCCCACCCTTTACACGCGACATCAAAAACACATTAGGTCTGCTTGACGTCGAAGATAACACTTGACGTCGCCTTTCGTTGCACCCAGGTGACAATTTCTGTGCCCTGTATTCGTTCGTAGTAGTTGCAATTGTAGAAATGCGATTCACCCAGTTAACATCCGACGTTACTGGAACGGAGTTGCCTCAACTTGCACTTGATGACAAGATCTACGACTACCTACCACAAGGTAGCTTCATTTCCTTTTTTTTACCGAGTGATGTCAATGGTTTCTGCCGGTGGTTACGCGTGTGTGATATAGAAGAATTTTTACCGAGTGCACCGTCAAGGACAAGCTGGCTATTGAATACGCCAGGAAGTCGGCTGACAGAAAAGTTTTGGTGGACATAAACGGATCATTTGTTGAGAAGTGTCATATTGAATGCCTCTTAAATCCAAACGCGTTTCTGATTGACATCGTGAGTTTTTTCTACACAACATGGCCGATCTAGGTTTTGGATTTGACTGATTTCTGGATTTGTCTTATAGGTTATTAACGCATATATAGCCTGTATGAGAACACAAGAAAGTAGGGAAGATGGATCTGTGTACTTGGAGGATTCATTCTTAACAAAACTATTTAAAACCATAGGCAAGCCCAAGAATGTCGGAGATGAAGATGACAATTTTCTTTATCGAAAATCCTGCGAGTATTTGAAGCATGATATGGTAACACTTTTAAATCGGTAGATTTTTTTTTATAATACAACTATCAGCTTTAATTTATCGTTAACTTTTGTCTCAGGTGTTCCTTCCCATAAACATAGAGAACGAACATTGGTACCTGGAGGTTATCAATGCGAAAAAACGTAAGATACAAGTTATGGATTCACTGTGTTGGACGCACCGACGTGATGACCTCCGCACTACAGTGAGTTTATCTCACATTTTCGTTCGCTTTTCACCCAAATATTGTACGATTTTTCTTCTGATGATAAATTTATTGTGTCGCTGTGATGCTCATCCACAGTTGGAAGCACTGGAGCACAACTTCACGAAAGCACAAGTAGAGGGACATCATATGAACCCTTCATGGTCTGACGTATTGGTTTCCTCTTGGGATATATATGAACATCTAACAAGTAAACTTCAGAAGGGTGGGTAAGTTGAATAATATTTGTACATAATACTGAGTTTGCACATATCTAATCAATATGTTTTTTCCAATTTAGTGTTTCATGTGGTCTGTTCTTGCTGAAATTTATGGAGAATTTTCTGGAAATTCATTGTCTGCTGAAGTTAAACAGGTATTTTTGACAATTGGTTAAGAACAAAATGGGGGTAATGTGTTTTTATTATATTTTGATTGCTGTATTTTTCGATTTAAATGAATGCAGAGGGATATTGTCAAGTTTCGGTCCAAGCTGATAGCATTGTTGATCCTTTGGAAGAGCAACACATCGGACTTTAGTCCCCATGTTGACGATGACAAGGGCAATGATTCCCCTGAGGACTGTGTCGACCAAGAAGATGCTGCTGCCATGGACGTTGCTATTGAGGATCATGAAGATGTCAGAGCTTCGAAGCGAGCCAAAAGAATGATGTGAGTATGAAAATGAAATACGAAACTTTGGTATTGTCTCCCTTGTGGACGCGGATCAGTTGTTCAATTGTATATGCGCCTACCTTACATTGCTTGATGCAAAAGAGAATCTGCAGTAAGAATCTTGGTCTTTTTTTTTGTATAAATTGTTTTTTGTAATACAGATTTATTTAATTGTATTTTTCTATGCTGCAGAAGTATATGGGTCTCGAGCAATGACCCTTGTCCGATCAAATTGTCCTGCGAAAAACTCAAAGATATAATGGATTTGACAAAGCCCATTGACGTTGATTGTTTCAACTTAGGCGTACGTATTATGGCACGTCAAGAGGCTAAAGCACTCAAGGGATCCAATACTGTTGAAAGGCATCTTATGGATCTGAAGTTTTGTGTAAGTATCAATTCAAGCACTCCTTTACATTGGCACTACTGTGGTTTGAACAGTTTCTGTTGCTGCAGAATTTGGCGCAGTTTTCACGTGGCGATAAATATAAAAGTCCTGTTGACGCTAACCCGCACAGGGATCCAATAGTGTTACATAGCGACGCACAGCACCGTTTCAGGGGATGGACACTCCACAGTACCTAAGACGACGCGGCCGACGTCATCACACGCGTGACGATTGTAAGGCGGTGGAGGAAGAGAGGGAGCCCGGTCAAAGGCACTCGACTCCACCACGTTTTCTCCTCCTTTCCTCCATCTGTAACCACCAGACCTTAGCATATAAAAGGGAAGGTCGGGTCCAAGGGGGGAGGGGACGAGAATTCGAGCACACTCACTCATTCACACACACACACACACACACACACACACACACACACACACACACACAGAGAGAGAGACTTGGGAGCCCATCTCTCTCTCGCTTGTTTGTAACCCTCCTACGAGCAATACAAACCGAACCACGAACTGGACGTAGGGCATTCTTGGCCCGAACCAGTATAATCCACCGTCTCACCTTTCGATCCCCCGAATCGCAACCGAGTCGTGCACATATTTACTCGTCGGCCGGTTACTAAACACCGACAGATGGTTTTTCCAACTTTTTATCCATGTCCACCTAACACGATCGTCACACATAATGGAACTTTTAGTACACATACATGGTCCAAAATGTCCTTAAAAATTGTAAGCTAATTACTAATCAGAGAGTAATATATTGTACACATTTTCACCAATTTTCACTTCATGAATCGACATATTCTGTGAAATACAATGATTTTAATAAATAGGATGCGTGAAAGCGTCTACTGCTGAGCAAATGCGGCTAGGTTATGAGTTTATTATCAGGTTTTATTTCGTTGAATAAGCCGCCAGAGAATCTAAGGTACCATGGATAGCAAAAAGCCACTGAATATTCACAACTAGCAGCAGGCTACTATTTAAGCAGATAGAACCAGGTTCAGGTAAACTCAGTCAATTGAACTGAAAAACATACAAGATCAGTATATGATAATAATATGGAGCAGTTTACTTACCATTTCACAAAATTCTGGAATTCTACACACACTGCTCTACTACTACTTGAGGACACTATAGTATGAAACCTGAAGTTGTACACACATACACACACACACACTCCAGAATGAACAAGCTGATTCTAAAAATGCTGGCACCACACAATTTGAACTATAGCTAGAAGCACACATCTGCATGCTATTTGAACTATTGCAAGTAAAGGAACAGCAAGAAAGTAAGATCCAAACGCAGAACAATATCTAGTAAAGAGAGGAAGATCCAAATGCAGAACAAGAAGAAAGGAATATCTGAACTATTGCACACAATCTGAACTATTTACCACTTGTTACCTCAACGTAGTCATCCCATACAGAGTCACTATCCACTTTCAGCTTATTCTTCTCCCAATCAGCAAACATTTCCATATTGGCGACAAGTTTCCTGAAGAAAGAAATAGCTAGAGCTCAGATGACCATGGCCTCATCCTACAGCGATTACACAAGTTTACAGTGTGCCATGGTTAGAGACTAGTTGAGCAGATTCAGTCGACTTCTATAAAATTTCAGTGGCAACAATTTCATAAACAAAAGGATCTAGTAGTACTATTCAGAAAACAGAGGATGCAGTGTTTATCACTATATAGAGGACAGCAATGTTCATCAGAAAACAAAGGACGCAGGGTTCACCGAAGCATCAAGTCACATAATGCCCTGAACAACATAAGAGAAAAAGAAGATCTAAAGTCCTGTTTCCAGCTAGGAAAACTGAGCCACCATTAAAATGATGTCATTGCACTGTGTCCAAATGGTCCAAGCCCCGGTTCGTCAAAAAAAAAAAATGGTCCAAGCCCCTGTCATGACCAACTCCATGAAACAATCAAATTTGAATTTGCCTTTCTGTTCCCGTACCATTTCCACTACAGGGAGCGCCAAGTCCCACACCATTTGTAATGATGTCCAGCATAGATGTGAGAAAGAACATCCAAAGAATAGATGGTGCAGTATTTCCTCCACTCCAGCATTTGCAAAGCACACAATTGTGAGAAGGAATGGAAAATCTCTTTCTTCGGAGCAGATTGTGAGTGTTCATGGCGGTCCATAAATAGCAACCAAAAGAACACTTTATGTTTACCGTGGCAGCAAGACACCCGTAACCGTTTGAAAGGTGCCACTGTCACATTCCCAATATAGGTCCACTGTTCATTTGCATTTTAATTTTCTGTTCCACTGGCTAATGGAGTTCAACAATTCGCCTAGCTGATGATAAGCATCTTGTGACAGTGGCAACTGAAAGAGCTTGTTGTAATCATTTAACAAAGCCAAGAATCGGCTCATTGAGATATTGGGTTCGCTTACGAAGAAAAAATGCGGATATAACTGGGTCAATGCACCGAAGTCCAATATGTACAACTGACCAAAAGAGAGTCGGAGTAATACCAGATTATGTATTCCTACAAACTTAATAATTTTTTTTAATTCTATCAAATTAATTGTTACAGATGGATGGTGTGGCAATGCCTCCTACTTCTTGTACGTAAGCATTCACTGCTCCGAGCCATTAAAATGTGCAAATAAAACTTGAACTGCCATTCTGCCAATTTTCTGTGCGATTGATCCTCTATAATGATTAATAGTGATAGATCACATTGTTTCTGAAAAGAACTGTACACAAGACAATAGTGTGTAATGGTAGAGCCTTTATTTTATGCATTTTCATTGGTATTCAATGAAATCACAAGTTTTCCCTTGTACTTAATTTTTATGTTTCAAAATAAATATGACCCACCAGCTAAGCTTGGCAAACTAAGGGATTATAATGCTCACAAGAGCTTTAGTGGAGTTATATAGAATGTGATACATTAGATTTGAGGATACATATATGATTCCAAACAGGACCAGATCTGTAACCATGAATGCAGCAAAGAAGGCTTCCATCGTGCATATGTACTTGCGCATATGATGGAACTCCAAAGCCTCCTGTAAGGCTGTAACAAAGGCCAAATGAATATTTCACCTAATAAGTACCTTCGCTCGGCATGCATGCATTTCATCTGACTTTATGCCTATAAAAGGCAACGAACCCAGCAACATAGCTTACATAGAGAGACTTGCCACAAGTAGCGCTTGTAGGATCACTTGCTACGATTATCATTGCTCACCATGGCATCAGGTACCCTCAACTCCATATGCACAACGTTTTTGTTAGCAATAATCTTTTTTCTCTGAACAATTTTTTTTTCTCGAACATGTTAGCAATAATCTGAAGGGCTCAGTTATAATATATAGATTGTTGTGAGTTTGAGTAGTAGTTTGCAATAGTTGATTATAAATAATGTAACTATGGTTGGTCTACACATGGATAGCTCGTACAACGCGTCTTGTAGTTCATTTCTTCTTCTTTTACAGACCCGAAAAGAAGGCGCGGGGAAGGTTCCTCTGGAGGATCTGATGACACGTAAGTATAATGTGGAACCTTACTGACAAAATAAATTGCCATGAATGATTATTTATACAGTTGTAGTTCGTAGATTATCAACCAAGCCTGCATCGACTGCTTTACATTTATTTCAGCAAATTGAATGGACAATATCCTGTATTCTTCTCCAAAATACCTTTTTTTTTCCCACCTGAGAGGCATTTTCAATTGTTAGATATTCATTAATCGATTCACATTTTCAATGAGATTTTTATGGATCTAGTTTGTACCATAACTGCTTGATTCACATTTTCTTAGGGAAAACGATGAGTATAAGAAAGAGCGGAGGAACTTTTGTAGTTATGCATTCAGTAACCAAGTTAGTTCAAACAATCCACCAGAAACTATGACATCGGGTTACACTGGTGAATCTGGCCAAACTAGTAAATCTGCACAAAAAGGACTTGCATTTTTCAATGAATATATGGTTGGTATACAACTTTTCCTAGTCAACTTTCTTTCTTAATTTCTTGATCGATTAATATGTATGATATAATTGTCATTTGCGTTTGTGTAAGGGTTCAAACTACAAAATGGTTGAGGCAGAGGACACTTCGAGGCTTTCAGTCAGGTTTCGACTTGCTGGAACTTGTATGAATGCATGCATGCTAACTCACTGCACTGCAGAAAGAGATTCTAGGCATGCCCGCTTCTTTGCCGAGTTAAAGGGAACTGAAGTAATTTATTGCTCAATTGTTCAAGGTGATCCTTTAGCCGTTTGGTGGCACAATAAATGCATGGTACTGTACTCGGAGATCACCACATCTTTTGATTTTATTGCAGGAGGCATGAACAACTGCAAATATTGTACCGGCTTATATCATCCTGAAAGCGGGTTTGTTGGTAGAAAAAGTGCCTAAGTGCATAAGAAATTGGTAATTCTTCTATTCCCATGAAACTTTGGTTCTCGTTATATTTTGGGGAGAAAAAGGACAACTGGAAATAGGCAGATAGAACATTTATTCATGGAGCTAAGATGAGGGAGCAAGATCAGATAAGCCTTAGTTTTTTTAGTCCTTGAAATAGTATTGGTGTTTTCTAAGAAGACTAGCTTAACAAAAACTATTATATTTTGTTTGAAAGAAGCAGTATGGTGTTTACTTTAATAGAGAATTTATGGTTGTCTTTTCTGATAGAACCTCTTCTCGTATAATACCTAAGTACTATTATAATATGATTTTTTTTTTTTAGGAGGCGACGTTCCAGCAGCTCCCCAAGTGTCGCTGGAAGACCCACCGGAATGTGGAACTATCTCTTAGTTGTTATCGTTATAGGAGCAATAAAATAATAGTAGTAAAAAACTTCTGATGAATCTGTAGTCCCAAGACGGCCATCTTCTTTGTCGTCAGTTCAATAAGATGTCCTGTTTGTATGAGTGTTGTGAACTTTATTAAGAAGCTTTATTCTGGACAATGTGCAATCATTTTAAGTATTAGTATTGTCTTACATGTTATCCAAAAGAGAATCTGTTTATCACTACTGTTTTTGAGACTCAGCGTTGCTGTTTGTTCTTGGAGTTCGCAAAACAATGGGCACTGGAAGCAGGTGAGAGCTTGCTGTGGATCTACTTTTAGTGCCGTCGCAAGGTGAGCCCACAATGAATTGCCCCTTTAGGAGCTGACAGCGGTAGATGGTAGCGATCCATGGAGCGGAGGATAGCCAATGTGAGTTGCAGAGCGTCCCGCGCGGCCCTGCTCCTGCATATTACATTGTTGCTCAAGGCATTCTGAATTTCCCTATTTTCTTCTCTTAACCTCCCTATTCTCTTCTCGGATCAATCTTTAATTTTATATGACAGTACAAATGTCACTAATTCGAGAAATTTCATCATATAGAAAGTCTAATCCGGTCAGTAACCTCGAACGTGCAATATGCATCAATACAGTTAACACTAGTGGTATACGGCGCGCCACTTGTTGATTAGTCTGATGATCTGGAATAGTCGGTAAGAAATAACTGCATGGCGTTGCTGGTTGCTAGGTGCAGTTTGTTTAAGGAAGACCCACAAAACATATAAATTCCAGTAGATAAGATACAATCATATCTGTGTAGATAGTCTTGTTAAGCAAAGTATACAGGGTTTGAAAAAAAAAATCTGCAGCTCTTCTGAGTGGTGATCTTGCGAGTTGCAACTCTTCTGCAACTTCACTTCCTGCTGTCCTACCAGTCCATTAGTGCTCGTGCACTTCTGCAACTTGACCTCTTAAAAGCAGGGCAGATAATTTCCCAAGTCAATTCCACCCTTTCTATGATTCATATTCCGTTGAACACAGTCAATTTTAGTTCTCAGAATCGGAATCATAAGTAGTGGAAGACTTCAACTATGCACGGAGCACTGTTGTCTGGAAACTGTTTAAAGGGCACATGAAGCTGCTCATTACCTCAATAAAATACCATGCAGCTATAGGGTTGCAAACCAACGTTTGCAAAAGCTTAGCAGAATCAGGGCACGGAGGAGTAAGAATTCTAGTACTGGTTCATATCCATAACAGACCGATAGAAATATCAGAAATGATGAAATATAACAGAATTTATACATATGATGAATAGTTAGGCCTAAGTAGTAGTTGGTACTTGCTGAAGCAAACTTGAAGGACTTAGTTGATTTGATACTTGAAGGACCAAAATGAACCTTAGAGTTGAGAGATGACATTGACTATTTTGCCTACTTTCTTAAACAAAGCCTATCAAAGAACTGCAGAGGATTCACCAACAAATGTAACGTCAAAGAAGTTAAAATCAACTGTGAAAGTTATATTCCCCCAGCACCAATGAATGCACCATGGCTAGTATCGGCGATTTCATTGCAAATTACACGTCTGAAAATAAGAACCTTTCCTACTACATACTATTATTTTTCTATCTAAAATAATTTCATTCTTCAGCAATTATGTGTGAATTTGAGAAACCATTTAGCACAATATGAAACACTGCCCAGGGAATTGTCTAGGTACCCAAACTATCACAGAAGACTGTTCATTGGAAAAATATATGAATTCATTAGGAAAGTTTTAAGGTCAGATGATCAACGATTAATTCACTCCAGGTAAACTGCAGGTCATGTTACCAAATCCTTAGTCCTTACTGATTACATTTCCCACACCAACTTAAGGACGTATTTCCAAAGCCTAAGACTGACCCCAACAGATACCCCATATACTCAAAATGGGTTGTTAAATGAGAAAATGGGTACTAAAACATGCAAAAACAATCTCTAACAGAACACCCAGACATCTTACCCATTTTCGGAGCTGCGGGAGGGGCGACCCACAGATAGGGTGCCCGCGCTCCGCCCGCGCCTTGTCTTCCTCCTCCCTCCCTCTCCTCCTGTTCGACGGCACGGTGCGTCCCCTTCCCCTCCGCGCGCTCGGGCGTGTCTCCTTCCCGTCCTCCTCTCCGGCGCCGGCCCCCGCGACCCAACGCCGCGCTCTGCCCGCAGGTCCTCCCCCCCACGCCGCATCCGCCACATCTGGCCCGCTGCCCCCAGCTCCGCCCGCGGCGAGGGGGCGGCGGCTGCCCGAAGGGGCGGCAGCGACCCACCCGTGCGAGGAGGCGGCGGCCCCCCACCCGCGGTGAGGCGGCGGATGCCCGGCGTGCGAGGAGGCAGCGGCCCGCGCGCGCGAGGGGCGGCGGCTGCGCGAAGGGGGCGGGATTGGCGGCGGAGGGGGCGAGGGGGCGGGATTGGCGGCGGCGCGTCGTCGTCTGCGAGCTTGGAGACGGCATCCATGGCTGATTTTCGGACTTCTGTTGGAGATGGACAGTTTTGAATGCTGACCTTCTAGCCGGATGAGCACCTATTCAGTGGTTTGGGTGGCCGATTTGGGTTGGTATTGTTGGAGTCAGTCTAACACCTGCTAGAAATATTGACAATTGAGACAAACATCCAATGCACATTGAAATCTGAACCTGCTATCAAGAAAGCTTGATTCCAAACATCCAATTGATCCATGAAAGTGAGTACCGCACACATTCTCAAGTGGATTAATTTCTCATCCCTAACAAAGGCTCTGACCTTTTTATCACAAAAAAAAAATGAGACACGGATGACACAAGCGGTGTAGACAGAACATTAAGGTAGGTGTTTTGTAGAACTGATGAAGCAATCTCTAAGATAACGTCAGAAAAAAGGGTAACCCCTAAGCTCCACTCATTCTATTCTCTGCACCAAATTCAGGTGCATGAAGAATTCTAGATGCAACGTCATATTTACTATCAGCTAAGTAACAATACGAAAATATTTCACAAAGTCAAACAATATGCAGCCAAATGGCCCAAATGGTCCAATCTCCAGGTTTGGGACATCATGGAAGACATAGTGCTGCAACCTGAGGTCGAGGACATCCACTCATGGCGACTCTCCTCCACAGGCAGTACTCGGCAAAATCGGCCTACGAGGGAATGTTCATAGGTGCAACACAAGTTGGGCCATGGGAGAGGATATGGAGGTCCTGGGCACCACCTAAAGCAGGTTTTTCATGTGGTTAGCAGCGCATAAACGGTGCTGGACTGCAGACCGTTTAGCACGGCATGGGTTGCCTCATCAGGACCGCTGTCCGCTCTGTGATCAAGAGGAGGAGTCAGTGGACCACCTTGTCGTAGGGTGTGTGTTTCGCAAGACAATTCTGGTTCCTTATGCTGTGACAGGTCGGCCTGCACTCTCTAGCTCCACAACCGGATGAACAATGTTTTGATTCTTGGTGGAACCGAATGGATAAGGCAACAAGTGGACTACATCGTGATGGATCAACACCCTAGTAATCCTTGGAGCTTGGATGATTTGGAACCACAGAAATCGTTGTGTCTTTGATGGTGCAGTGCCCAGTATGGCTGGTTTGATGGTTGCAACAGGAGAGGAACGACGCCTCTGGACGATGGCTGGAGCTCGAGGGTTAAGCCTCTTGACTGCTCCCCTCCTTGATGAGTAGTATGTATGTGTGTGTCCAGTCGCAATCTATCTAGCACAGGCGCGAATGTAAAACCAATATTATGGGTGTGTGTGGTGTATGTGTTGTACCGGATTTTTATCCATTTTCTTCTTACTATAATGAAACGCAGCTCTCCTGCGTTTTTCGGGAACAAAATTGCCGAAAGAATAATGAACACCAAAGAACCGACACTCCACTGCCTCTTTGCTAAACACCAAAAATGACTGATACTGCTAAATATAATATGATTCAACCAGTAGTGTAATAGCAAGCAAATCATGTATTTTCGTTCAATTGAAATACAGAGGCACCAGTTTACGTTGTAACATTTTTTTGTCTCCGTAGCATATACAGAGACACGCAAAATAGAAATTGGTTTAGTTTTGGTATAAATCATTTCTTTCTCCAACTTAAAACTGGCACTTCCTAAAAGTACAGAGAATAGAGCCCAGTAGTCAAGCTATTACAAGATAAAAAGGGGAATCCGCTACTCCGTACGCTTTTGTTTTGATGTCGTTCGGACAAGCTAGTTAGTGCGAATTTCCACTAGCTAACATGTCCTAACGAAATCCAAAGAAAAACAGAGGGAGTATCTATTAAGGCAAGGCAGAAAAATAGTAGAGGCACAAGGTCAATTATTATATGATTCGTGACAACATAGAGTACAGTACACAGTATTTCAATGTGTTGGAGTAAGTATCTTCCTTTATTTTGGATGCCCGTTGACAACAATCTTTAAGTGGCATATCTAAACCATATGTGTCAATCTTGTCAAAGTTGCTAAATTTTGTGCAAATGTATCAGCAACGTCTGCAGTTTAGAACGGTGTGGAAGCCTGAAACATGGATTACCAATTACCTACCTGACTAATAGTTGTAAAATCTTATGGAAGCCTAAATCATTAACATGCTAACAACATTCGATCCCTGATAATTGAGGAGCATGTGACTTTCACCGAAAATGCTCTGCACATCATGCATGAATTAAATGTTCATATATAAAAAATTACTTCTCTAAACCATCAGACCTGGTAAACATGAAGCACCGCAGGATCTGCAATCCGTATAAAATGGATCGCAATGGTACAACCTGAAGCAAAAAAAACAAACGAAGTGAATACAGACAAAGAAGTTTCTGATGGAGATGCAGAGGATCACACTGACCAGTTAGCACCTAGCAGCAAGACGAGGCGTCCTAGTAAAAATGCTTGATCACACTGACCAGTTAGCACCTAGCAGCAAGACGAGGCGTCCTAGTAAAAATGCTTACTAAGGCTGATATATGCCTGAATGCTAGCAAAGAAGTCTCTTATTACTCTAAAATAAATAACCAGGCGCTGAGGCCAGTGTGGCTGGCTTTCCATGTATATACCTGCACGAAGGAGGATGGTAAATTGGTAATGGCATGACATGTCACCCTGTTGAGCACTATATAAGTAACAAAGCTACAAACCCCCAAAACAGTAAGCGTGCCTAAGCAAATAAAGTATACATACATATGCAGGCCATGATCATCATGCTCAGGCTTTCTCTTGGTCTCACACCTTGGTAGTGTGATTGTGGCAACATAGAGACTTTAGTCGCTGAAATAGTGATGGACACCATCCTGTGGGTAAAGTTGTGCACCTCTGAGGAGAAGTAAAACTGTCATGACAGTCGTGCTCACGGTCAGGAGCGGCCTGGATTCTCACATGATTAGAGATGGATGGATGGATGGTTTGTTCTGGTGGGTAACCAGTTTGATGCTGCAAGAGGGTATCTTGTAGTATGGTTTTGGGTGGGTAACTCGTTGCTACAAGTGGGTAACTTGTAGTGTTCCTTTTGATGGTAACTTTTGGGTGGGTTCCACATCATCTAGTAAATAGGTAATAATTGACTTAATTATAGTTGCTTCCTGCTTTGAACCATATGTTAGCCTTTCTTTCATTTAAGCTATACATGTCATCTTTTTCTACACTTGCGGAGTACGATATGTACTCACACTTGCTATTCCCCACTCTATATGAATTGTTGCTCAGAAGATGAAGGCGCTATGGAGTACTTTGATGAGGAATACTAGGCGTGCTGTCTCCCAGTCCACTACCTGTGTGGTTGGGTGTCTTCCGCTATCGAGTTGATTAGTCTTTTGAGACATTTGATTCAGATATTGTAATAATGCTACTATGAGACGATGTAATAATGATACTGGCTACTGATTATGTCACTATTGTCTCTATATGTGTGGACTTGATCCTAGCACACATATAGCTATGCATTCAGTTTTGTCCTTAAAACTGGGTGTGACAGTGCGGTGACAACCTCCTCATCCACCCCTGTATTATCTGGCTGCACATCAGGAGGCACTTCATCGACTACGCATTCGCCATCTTCAGGGTAATCGTCCTGGTATGCAATTTCTGATTCAGTGCATCATGGCTCTCGTCTTGTTGACGGACATTGTACATATTCCTNTGCTCAAAATATTGCACAACTTTCCAGTCTCCTCCTTTTAGTGTACATGGTAAGTAGAACACCTTTTTTTACTTGTTGTGCCAATACATAAGGTTGATTTCTGTACCATAATTTTGTAGTGTTAATGCTTTTGAAGAATGCGTCTGCAACCACATTCTTTTCTTTCATATAAAACCAGTCACACCGAAATAAAATAACAGTTAGATTGGCCTCGGTGTAGAGTTTATACTGCAGCTCAATGATATCTTAATGACACCATAGAAATCTACTTGACGTCCGTCGTGGTCACTGGACACCACTATTCCACTGTTCTGCGTCTTTCTAATTTTGTCAAGCTCAATTGTTTGGTATCGGACATCTTTAACAATACACGCTGAGTACACTTTGACTCGCAGGAGTGGTTGGCTTGCCAATGCTTCCAAGTCATGGGGAACATGTTGATTACGATTGTATTTGATAGTGTCAATCTGCATAACAAAATACACAAGATGGTGATGAACACGTATACGCAAGAGATAGTAGTTTTATGTAAACTTGTGCCAAAAAAAACTCACTTCTCTCTTAAACCATCCATGGAAAACTTTACGAAGCCCTTTGTCAAGACGGTAATCGGTAGTATATTTGTTCTGGAGATCTTCTCTCACTTTCCTACAATATACACACTATTTTAATTAAAATTAGAGCTCAATAACGCCAATGTCGTAAGAGAGATTACATACTTTATATATGGCGATCTTAGGACAGTTGTTTAGCACATACCATACCATGCGTTCATACTCATCTTCTTCAAATTTAAGCAGTGGGTTTCTAATGAAACGAGCACCATGCTTGAAAACATCGTACGTAACGCCTCTCGTGTTAACATTCTCTGTGTTGCTGCCCTGATTGAATCGTGTGTCAACATCGTCACCAAAGTATCTTGAACTGTATGTCATGCACTCATAGGCAATATATGCTTCTGCAATGGACCCTTAGGTCTTGCCTGTTTCTCACAAAGCTCTTTAATTTACACAGCTTTCTTTCAACAGGATACATCCACCCATACTGTACTGGACCTCTAAGGATTGCATCTTCAGGTAAATGAGCAGCCAAGTGTACCATGACATAAAAGGATGCAGGAGGGAAAATGTTGTAACACCCCAGCCTATTTGTAGCCTGTTAGTAGTGGTTTCGGCCCAAGTGGCCTAGAAGTGAAGTGGCTGTGGGAATAGTCCCACATGGATTATTTAGGTGGGTGAGGGTCAGCATATAACCCTTGTTGGTTCCAAGCATAGCACCTCCGGGTTAGCCCTTTTACTCGAAGCAAGGACAAAAGTGTAAGAGGGGTGCTATGTGCATGCGCGTGCCAGCCTCGCGTGGGGGCTGGGCAGTAAGGGGATTTTGGACGCAGGGTGTTACATTTGGTATTTAGAGCCGACTCTCGCTGTACGTGCGCATGCGTGTGGCATGGACGTGCATCGAGAGAAGATCTTGGGTATTCGCTTGTCGTGTATGCGGTGTTCTGCCGAGGGCGTCAGCCTTTAAGGAGGGGTGACTGTAACACCCCAGCCCGTTTGTAGCCTGTTAGTAGTGGTTTCGGCCCAAGTGGCCCAGAAGTGAAGTGGTTGTGGGAATAGTCCCACATGGATTGTTTAGGTGGGTGAGGGTCAGCATATAACCCTTTTTGGTTCCAAGTATAGCACCTATGAGTTAACCCTTTTACTCGAAGCGAGGATGAAAGTGTAAGATGGGTGCTATGTGCATGCGCGTGTCCGCTCCGCGTGGGGGCTGGGCTGCGGTAAGCGGATTTTAGACGCAGGGTGTTACAAATGTTCTCAAGCTTGCACAAAATTTGTGGAATTTTATCTCTCAAGATTTCTAAATCTTTTATTTCATCAGCCGTTTGCAAAATAGTTTCCGAAGGAACAAACCCAGTTCCGCAGCTGCCTCATAAATGGGTTTAGCCACGAGACCTCGGAGGGCAGTTGGCAAGATCCTTTGGAGCAGGATGTCACTAGTACAGATCTACTGACTTATGACGAAATTACTATAGATCTGTCATTAATTTGGGGGGTTTTCCCGTTTCTGGCAACTTTATGACAATTTTTTTGGTCCATCACTAAAAAGCCATGTTTTATGACAAAAAACCATATAAATCGGTGAACAGTATCGTCCTGTGCCGCTGGTTGACTGTTTTGGGTGCCCGATTCGTCGCTACAAATCCCGTTGCGAGTACGGCGACCAACGGGACCCCAATTTTCGTCATAAACCTCACCCAGGGCCGTTTCTGGCCTACGTGGCATCCTAGTCAGCAAGATAGGGCCCATGTGTTAGGCTTCATGGGCATACGGTCAAACCATTTTCGTCACTATTTTCGTTTGACCGCGTACAAAGCGTAACTGCGGCCCACGTATCAGGAGAAGGGGGTCCCATGACCAAGTACTTTTCGTTGCTGATTTCGTTTGCCCGCGTGTTAGTGCCACGTGGCGCACGATGCAGCATCACTCGGGCCCACATGTCAGTCAACGTGGGACCCACGGTCCATTAATTTTCGTCACTGATTTCGTTTGCCGACGTGTAGTTCACGTGGCACCTCGACGAGCTCCGCTGCCACATGTCAGTCAACGCAGGACCCACAGCTAGTACTGAAACCCGTGGCAAAGGAAGCATTCGTCGGGCCCGCGTGTCACTACGTGGGGGCAACGTCCAATAATTTTTTTTTTTTGATGCCACGTGCCTCCGTCGGTCCCATTTCTGTGAACCACAGGTCAGGTTTCGCCGAGGCCTACTTTTCCAACATTATTGCATCCCTCTAATAATGCCACGGCGGCGCCCCACCTCTCAATATCGTCAGTGATGGTCTGAATTTTGGTCTGGGCCACTGGCCAGCTGTTCTCGGGCTCGATTGTAGTTCTCAGAAGCCTTTATCGGCCTGCTGCCCACGGCCCAACGGACTGCTTAAGTGTAGCCCACCCATCGGCGAATTATATGCACCC
>JAAXCT010003744.1:0-26065 GCA_012490785.1 Eragrostis nindensis | reverse complement strand
AAATATAGGTAAATCATAATTCAATAAGAATGTACTCATGTCATTTTCTAAACTTAACACGTAAAAAATTATTCAATCAAAGTCCTAAAAATTTGACTTAACACAACCTCAAAACGACAACTTTTTTATAACTGGAAGGGTATCACATAAGTGCATTTCCCTAGTGTTTAGTTTAATATCTTCTACGCTTCATATATTTGATATTGATTCTGGCATATAAATAAAAAATAATTTGATCAAAGATTTATATTCCTCAGTAACCAAGTCATGTTGACTTTTGTAACTTTAATCCATTTGGTTAATTCAATCAAATTGTAAATGCTTCATAATCCCACTTAATAGGATCAACCTTTGGTTGATTGAAACTCTAACGCACATTGTCTCCCCACTCTAACGCCCGTTGTCTCCCCTCTCCTGCTCTCTCTCCAATAACCATTTCTTCATGTTTTCCAACCTATTTAATTTTTCCAACATTTTTCTATGCTTCCACCCCCTATAAATGCTAACATTCTTTTTTAAGCATTCACTAACTACTAACTCTGTAATTTTGTAAACACCACCATCCTCCATCTTCTTGGCCAGGATCACAACAAAACCATCTAAGTCTAATCACATTCACACACCTCATTGTCATTCCTGGTCACTATGCAACATTACCGCAAACCTACGACACTTCACTTTTCAATGTGTTCCACTCGACTTGTCCAGCTCTTATTGTGACAACCATCTTGAATTTACTGGAAAAGCGGCCAAATTCCGGTGTCAACATATGGTCATGGTAGCGCTGCTGGTCCTCTCGACTCGTGATAATTAAGTCTTCGTCTCTTTGGTATCGCCTTCAAACATGCTTTTTAGCTGTAACAATAAGAGCTAAATTACAAATGAATTTTGAATTTCGATATAATAAGGTGTCGTGAATGGGTCTTGCTTACCTTAGCAAAAAAGCATGTAAAAAAATTGGGTCTTGCTTACGTTAGCGTAGCATCAGGTTTTTTTTTTTTTAAAAAAGAATCTCGTAGCATCAGCTTCATCATTCGATGGTCGATAGAGAGCTGTCCTCAAATGAACCGACTTGGTCTGGCTCAGGCCCACGTGGCAGAGTAGTGAAACCGGGTCAACCATCCCATATCTTCCTCCTCGCGGCCCACAAGTCGCACCCGCCACCGTACGGCTGGTTTCCTCCTCTCCCCGCGAATCGCCCCCATGCCGCGCCCGACGGCCTCTACCTCGTTCGCCGGCCGCCGCGCGCCGCCGCCTTCGGCCGAAGCAGAGCTGTGCTCGAATCCCTCATCTTCCTCAGCGGTGGCGCAGTCCTCCATGGCGTCCCTCATCGAGCGCGCCACCTCCACCAGGACCACCACCGAGCCCTCCGTCGATCCGGTGCTCCTCCGCGCAATCAAGTCCGCGGCCCGCGCCTCCGACGCCGCCATCCGCGACGCCTTCCGCCTCCTCCTCCCCCTCATGTCCAAGCCCCACTCCCACGTGCGTAAGCCCCTCTCAGTCCTCCGCCTTAATTCCCAATTCCACCGAACCCTAACCCGCCGATCCGCAGGTGCGGCTCCTCGCCTTCAGCATCACCGACGAGCTCTTCATGCGGTCCCAGCTCTTCCGCTCCCTCCTCGCAGACGCGCTCGACGGATTCGTCCCGCTTGCCGTCGGGTTCCGCCGGGCCCACCCGCTCCCGCCACCGGCCGCCTCTGCCGCGCTGCTCCGCAAGGCCGCCGTTCAGGCGCTCGAGCGCTGGCACCACCTCTTCGGCGCGCACTACCGCCAGCTCCGTCTTGCCGTCGAGTACCTCAAGGAGTCCGCCCGCGTCCAGTTCCCTGGCCTCCGGGCCACCATTGAGGCCCGTGCTGCCCGTGAGGCTCGCACGCAGGATATCCTGGCCGCCAAGGTCGAGCAGCTGCGAGAAAGCCTAGGGTCCATCAAGGCTGAAATTCAGTCCACAATGGACGAGATCCGCAACGGATTGGAGATCATCCGTGCTGAATATGAGAAATTCGAGGGCTACGGGAATGATGAGGACGCAGAACAGGAGATCACATCTCTGTCGATGCGAAGTATCAGGATGGCGTCGCTGATGGCTGGGCAGTGGGTGCCAGAGACTGAGGAGAATGAGGCAGTTTTTGATGCACTGAGGGAAGCGTACCGGCTGCTTGTGTCAAAGCATTTGGTTACTGTCAATGAGTGGATATCTGTGCTTGTGAGGGTCAATCTTCCAGATGTCCGGTTCAGGGATTCTGCATTGAAGGATTTCATTGATGTTAAGAACGAGATACGGGCAGTGAGAGATCAGTGCACTGACCTTGGTCTTGACCTTGATAATGTTCGTAGACTGAAGGGTAACCAAGAGGAGGAGGACGATGACTTTTGGGTGAATGGTGATATAGAGGTCCCTAGCCCTGTCAGTGTCCAGAGCAGTGTAGATGTTGCAAGCACCAGCAAGGACACCAGAAAGGGAAAGGGAAAGAGGGTGGTGGCCGGAGTGAGTTCTGATATTGGCAAGACACCAGTTGCTAATAATGGATCTAGAAAACTTGATCCAGAGAAAATGAGGCTCTTAGCGGAAGCTCCTGTGGTACCATGGAGCTCTGTATTGGATCGTTGGGGCTCCAGTGGG
This sequence comes from Eragrostis nindensis, assembly GCA_012490785.1. Taxonomy (NCBI): domain Eukaryota; kingdom Viridiplantae; phylum Streptophyta; class Magnoliopsida; order Poales; family Poaceae; genus Eragrostis; species Eragrostis nindensis. The sequence continues at coordinate 23,445 of JAAXCT010003744.1, read as the reverse complement.
GATGCACTTGTAAATCAGAGGGGGCTTGAGCTAGAGAGCCACTGGGGAAGGGTGGACAATGATGCTGTTATACCTGCGGAAAAGATTGCAGAGTTGAATGTTCATAGTTCCATTTATAAGGAAGCCCCTGTTGAGATCCTACCTTGTCGTGCACCTCTAAAGAAAGGAGGACTTTGCCAGAGAAGGGATCTTAAGGTCTGTCCTTTTCATGGACCCATCATCCCACGTGATGATGAAGGAAATCCGATTGAGCAGAACAGTGGCAATTGTGACTCAGAACTACATCCTGTTGAGCATTGTGACACTGGAAGAAATCCTGATGAGCTGCAAGGAAGTAGTGATGGTGATTATATGAAGGAATCCTCTTCATCAAGACTGACAAACATAAAGAGTGACTATGAAGATAGTGATGGAATTAGTGATCTTGGTAAAATTACAGTAGAGCAGTTAGCGAGGCATGCAATTAAAAATGTCCGGAAAAGGGATCTGGATCACAAAGAATGGGAAAGCGCCCAACGTGCGCGAATCCGTCAGCATAACGAAGATGTTTTGCGGGACGCAGCTATTGCTTCAACCCTCCACACCGCCACAGCTTATGAGCAGCCTCCAGAAGCACGGGGCCGACGTGGACGCCGAGGTAAGACAAAGGCACCAACGCTGGCATCGATGCTGAAGAAGAAAGTTACCGCCACAGACAGAATTTCAGAGAGGCTTCTGAATTCTCGAGCTACAGATGCAGCAATAAGAGAGGCTTCTCACAGCGAAGATATGAGGTACAGGGAAGCATTCCCAAATCAGTGGTAGCAGAAGCAGCTGAGTTGTTTTTGTATAGACTGGATAAACACGATAGGAATGAAATTTTTGTTTCTTGTATAGCAGCGGAATTGTTATTCCGTTCATAAGTCTATACAGTGACAGAATAAGCTCAGTGTATGCATTGTTCAGTTTTCGTTATGTATTCTCATGTCACCTCAGTTGTCGTCTTGTGAGCGAACTGAGCCCTGTCATTATGTATCAAGTAATCAAATTCATGATGGTTTGAACTGACTAAACTTTACCGAGGCTGACGGCTGCTATGTGTTGCTTATGTTGTCATGCTTGTTGCCTCTCTTTGTTATGTATAGGGGGTGTGTGCTGTTCCTTGGTGCTCTCGTTCCCAGGTCCCTGTTTCTCGAGTATTTAATCTCTGCATCCATTCGGTGCATCCAAAATGCATTTCAGGCTCAGGCTGAAGTAGTGGCCTGCCTCCACGCTCTGCAAACTGCAGCTGATCTGGGCGTTGGGAAGCTATCCTGGAGACTGACTCGATGTTGGTTCTAGGGGTGGAGCCAGGGCCATTTCATGGTGTCCTGTGACACCAATGAACTTTGAAAATCTCCTGGGGGAACACCTTTATATGTGTTCATGGGAATAGATGACACCTTAAGCTAATGAAGAGGACACCAAATGCCTCTAAATCCTGGCTCCGCCCCTGGTTGGTTCAACAGGCGGCAACCTCAAATGAGTATGTTTTATCTGCTGTTGGGGGGTTAGTACTGGAGATGAAGGCGATGGCAGCTGCAAATTTCTTGGACTTTTCAATTGTTTATCGCTTTAGAGAATGTAATATAGTAGCACATGTTTTGGCAGCGCTGGGGTGCCAATGTTCATTCGGAGATGATCCGCTTGTAGACACTCTCCCAATTTGTATGAGGTCCTTGAATGCTGACGATCTGTTGGCTCATGATTAATGGAACATGATGTTTCCTGGTTTAAAAAAAAGGGAAGAAATGCATCGGATGTATGTGCATCTTTGCCTTCTTTCTGAAAGACTCGGACATCTGTTCAGTTGGAAACAGAGCAAGAAGCTTAACCCCAGACAATACGTGTCTTTCCGTTCAGACTGAATGGGCGTGCGCTATCGGGATTGGCAAGCTGTAAAATTGCATCTCTTGTGTATCGGGCTCACTGCTGTCTGCGCATAGGGGAGTGATGCGATGGCGGTCCAGCACCACACCACGGCACCCGCATGGCGAGCACCGAGCAGGCCGGGCCCTGCACGCCTTGTTTCACGGCGTGGGACGATCAAGTCGTGGCGCGGAACGGTCCCAATCGATTTGCGCTTCGGGTTACCTCCGGCCGCCGCTCTCTCCGCCGGCGCGAATGTCCCTCTCGAGCGTCCTTCCGCACGTCATGGAGATCTCTGGCCACCCCAATCACCGCATTACCGGAGGAGCTCCGTGTCCGTCCACCGGAGTAGTCACCCCGCGCCGCCGCCCGCGGCCTGCACCTTCGACCACGCCGTTACTGGGATACGGTTTTGCGCTGGCTCCCCGCCGGCGTCCAGCTGCCTTGGCCGGCCGCGGGCAAGGACTGAATTGCAAAACATTGGATCCATGATAGGGCTTACGTGCAAATTTGGATTGTGAGTATTAATCGTTGATTCAGATTAGGGATGTATTTGTAAAATATTAGATCGCGATTATTAATTTAGAGACTGAATTGTAAACTATTGGATTGCGACTATTAATTGCGATCCAATTTAAGGGTTATTTGCAAAACAGCGCCATTGACCGTTCTGACCATCTCGCGTGGACCTGTGCGTAGCCGTTAACATCCCGATGCGCGGCTCAGATCCATGCATCCAACGAATCGATCAACCGGTCAACGAGCTGACTCCAACCCCGCAGGCGACGACGCCATGGCCGGAGACCTTCTCCCTTCGCCCGCGACGCCGCATTCGCCGCCCCTCGTGATCTGCCCAGCGCAAGCAATGAGGTAACTCGCCGTTCCCACGATCACGGTGCGTCCGCACGTCGCCATGATCACACTCCCAGTCCCAGCAGGGCTGGAGCAGAGCACTTCCTCCCCGATTCTCGTCAGTCGTCACAGAGACAGACTCACTAATGAGTCGAAGAAGAAGCTGTTGCTTGCTTGCCCGTTGGATCATACCCGATTGGTTATTATTTTCAGCTAAGCTTGTGATCGAAATTGAAGCTTTCCTACAAGATAGTGAAGATTATGCATGCCAAGTGTTCGTCGTAATGCCCTGCCCGCATAACACTTGACCTCTGCTTGCTCACGTTGTGGGCTCAGACAGGATTATGCAGTGATTATGTCGGACTAGGCAAGCTCCTGCTGATCGTGAACGGCTGGCATCCAAGTGTTGCTGTATGTACTAGCACAAGGTGAACAGAGACAGAACAATGAGCAGATGGTGACTTCACCCGAGTGAAAGTAACAGCGGCTCATGCATTCAACCCGCGTTATCTGCCCTTCAATTCATCTAAAAATGAATGGTGTTGTGCATTCTTTGGGTAAATTTTCAGTTCCCATCCGGCAGTGCAGGCACGACAAGTTACATATGTCAGTGGAAAGTTCCATACTCACGTCGCGGTGCTGGAGATGGTAGCAACTCGCAACAATGGAACTAGCCTTATGATGGCCACATTGCTTCCTATATTTACTTTGGTTCTTGGCTACCATAACTTCAGTTATCTTCGCTTGTCTTTGTGCCCGGTTATCATCGAGAATTAGTGACACATGCATGTTGCACCGTATGTCCTGATGGATCATGGATGAAAAGGAGAATATACTAGGGAAGAGCATTCTGCTTCAGCTGGAATGGCAATGGTAATCTCAAATTCAAGTGTACAATTACCATGATTGACTAGTGAAATATTTTTCTACTCTGTTTCACCAGGATGCTTACAGTGACTGTTGTATTTTCATTTTATCATATCCTCACACCTCACTGCAGTTCATTTTTATCATATCCTCACACCTCACTGCAGGTCATTTTTTAGCTAGTAGAGATTTTCTTATTTTCCTGACTGACTGATACGCTTATGCCCAAGTGATTTTAAGGTGACTGAGAGGTCACTGATATTGCTGAAACGAAAACGATGGATGTTGCGGCAAGTTACGGGAAAACGATGGATTCACGCTTGTGTGTGTGCGCAGATTTTCCATTCGAGTCTGCTTCGTCATTCCTCTTCTCATCAATGGAAACTATTGATACTTCAATGGAAACAATCGAGTATGCTTTCAAACTGACAACTGAAAAAGAAGATTTACTGTGCATTTAGTAGACGATTAACATAAAAACAAAAAAACAGCAGCAGTACTATAGCAGAATGAGATCCTCTCTACCTTTGTAAATGGTGGTGACTTTGTGTATTGAATGCTACAGCAACGTTGTTGGAAGCACCAACGATCTGGAGCCTATTGAGGACATCCAGGGTGAAGTACTAGCATTTTATTTTGTCACATAAGTCGTAAGTATACTACTCTGCATTTACTCAAAAGTGTTGTCATTTATTGTCAACACTGAAAAATGGCACAATTAAGTAAACAAGAAGAAACTAAGAATGTACAAAAATAGGGGAACATATTACTACTTTTGATATATATCGTCACATCAACTTAACATACACACACAGATACATTTAACACACACAGATCGATACGTACATATTATGAGGGAAGTAATTCAGAAATTGGGCCTTTCCGAATGAGCACTCTTAGAAACGAGAGGAATCAGGTAAAGTGAGGCACGTATGCCTCGCACAGTACAAACATACAGTACCTAACAACGTACGTACTACACACTTTGTGGAATGTTGTTAAAACCTAAAACCAAAGCTTCAGCTCCAGGGTCGCCTCATCAGTCGACGTTGCCAGCATGGTTCCGCTGGTGGCGGCCTCCCAGCTGGTGTGGTCGCCGTGTGCTTGCCCGGCCGCATTTCCCCGTAACGGCTCATCATGCTTCAGCTCCAGGTCGTCGAGCCACAGCCCTGGCAGTCCGGTAGCCCTGGCTCCGGTTGCGGTTGCCTCCTCCGTCGACGTTGGCACCAGCACGCTGTCGGTGCATTTGGGCGGCGAAGATGCTGCTGACGCGCCGCCTGCGGCCAACAGGAGGAGGTTGTGGGCGCACTGAAGATCTTCCTCGGTGTTGTGCTGCTCCATCGCGGCGGCGATCCGGCGGAACTGCGGCGTGGGCGGCGACATCCCACGCCACGGGCGGTTCGGATGGGTGCGCATGTGGCCGTGCAGCGCCTTCGGGGTGGCGAACCGCCTGCCGCACTCGCTGCACGCCGCGTCACCCGTGGTGGTTGGCGACGGACGCACCCGTGGTAGCCGCGGCTTCTTCGCCGGCGGAGGAGGAGGAGGGAGCGTCGAGGAGGATGCCATGTATTGTCAGGCAGAGAGTGCGAGCGTGGAGGAGGCAGGGAGGCAGCGGGCGAGATCTGCGGGAGGAGATTGCAGTTGCAGGAGTGTGTGGAGTCCGTCCGTGGTGGGGTGATGGACGCCGACGCCGTGCCGTTGTATATATAGCCGGCCGGGGTGCGCGCGCGGCGGTTGTCGATCGCGCCCGTTGGGGTTTGCGGCATTCGAATCTGCTGCCCTGCCTGCAACGGCATGAAGCGCGCGCTCGATCGTGGCACCGTACGTCGCCCGGCTTGAGGAAGTTCGCTGCGCGGTGGCAAACAACGATCGATGCACGGCTACAATTTGTGATCGATCAGTTACGACAAGCAGTGTAAAATGATCCGGTGCGCGCGCACGCTATATATGTCCAGATGGTTGTTGCATGCTTCGAACAGGCCAGTCTCACGCTTCTCTACCGAACTGCAGGCCCGGGATCTTATGAGTTATGGTAAATAGTAGTAAGGGATCAGGCTTCATTTGCTCTGATCTATAATCTATATGTTATCCTACAGATTTAGTGATGGACTATGTTATAAGTAAAACAAGTTTTTTTATAAATAAAATGTTTCTACTACCAATTTAGTGATGAACTATGTTAAGAGAATCGAAAGTTAGGAGATTATCAATAAGAGATATATGCTCTTAAATGTGTGTATGGTACCAGTTTTAAACTAACAAATGCTTTGGAGTTTGTACTACCAACCAAAAGAAGAACACATTTAGCAAATAGTCCGCACTCAGGCTCTTATGCTTGGGAGCAATCTGATTCTAACACAAAGGTATTTTCGCAAAAAATACATTGCACTGAGGCCTGGAGTATGCCTCCTCTTAGGATAATCTGAAAAAGGACGACGTTTTTTTTTCTTTTTTTTTTGAGAATCGACAAAGGACGACGTTAGAACTGTGACTACACAAACGAAGATGTCAAATCAATCATAATAATCTCTAAGGAAATTCCCTCCAGTTTCTTAAAAAGAAAAAAATCAAACATATTCGAAATAAATGATAGCAGAAAGTAAAATATCTATGAACCGGTCTCTGCCTCTGTTAGCATCCATATCCATTCTACACCTGTGGAGCCGCAGCATGATGAAGTGTAGGCAAATTACTGAACCACTGATTTAATGAGAATAGGAGTTTAGACCTGATTAGTGAGAAATAAATCAAAGTGAACATGGATAGCAAAATTACCACACACAAAAAAAATCAACCTGCGGATGAACCACGAGCTACAGGTGCAAGTAGCCACAGCCGTATCTAACAACATCACCTCACAAACAAAGAATATTGCTGACGATCTCTCTAGAAAAACTGGAAGTGGTGGCCGCTAGCTCTATCTTCAAGAACATAAAATGAATTAACATGTGAGCCTAGCTAGCCTATAGGCAAAACCCAACCAAGATTGGTAGCCAAAACTACTTCTTGCTGGTGAAGATGCACTTAGCATACAGTCTTTTTTTCCATCTCAAGGCCATCGCAACAGCTGAACCAAGAGAGAGATAGGGATTTTCAAGCGTCGATGCTCCGTGCAAATATCTCATGCTGAACAACATAAAAAAAAGGAAGCTAAATATGGTATTATTTATGAACTCAGTCATCAAGGATAAGTACAATGACAAATGAATCATGACTAGGTGAATGCTTGTGCGTTGCTACAGCCATAAGTATCTAGAATAAAAACATGATGCCATTTATCATAGAGCGGAGTGATTGCCTAACCAGCCTTCACCCTCTCTTCCACATTATTCCATCCTGAAACATGAATAGTCATGATCGATGCGCATCTTGGCACTGCCATGTATATTTCAGCTAGAAGAATAACTTAGGATTAGGTGATCTTGTCATGTACAGGTCCAAGCAGAAAGTATAAAAGGAATATTCAAGGTCAATCACAGAGGCGAAAATAGTAATTTACAGGGATGCATGGTACAGACAAATAATAGGCCTCTGATAGTTTCTGGATGCTTAAAAGGATTTGACTCCTGTTTTTGGGAGAACAGGGGTTCAATCTTTCGTAAGTGCAATGTGTTCTTTTCCTGTGGAGGTAATGAGATGCGTCATACAAAAAAAAAAAAACGATGTACTCCCTCCGTTTTTAATGACGCCGTTGACTTTTTTCGTTACCTTTGACCGTTTGTCTCATTCAAAATATTTACGTAAATAGCTAAGTGTATAAGTTAACCTTAAAATTCTTTTGATGATGAATCCAATAATATTCATTTCACATTCGAAAAGTAAATATTTAAATCTATATTGTTGGTCAAAGTTTAACGAAAAAGTCAACGGCGTCATATAATTAAAAACGGAGGGAGTATTATTAGTTTCGTTTGGTAGATTGTATGGGGGCCGGTAACAGTGGAATCTTAATGAAAAAAAAATGCTAGAGAAAGGTATAATCCAAAGTGGCTGCACTGCGGAACACAAGTGAATTGAGAGGACACTATTTCTTCTGGCAAAGGAGCAAAGAAATGAGAGAACTGAAACCAAAATATTTTGGCACATAATTCATTTTTCGAAAGACCTTGGCACATAATTCATAATTTGTTAGCAATGACATCATCCAGAGAGAGCTCGCTTGATTTGCATAATTTTCATTAATTGGCTCAATCTAGCTAATATGATGTACCGAAAATAATCTAAATCAACAACAGTTGAACTGAAAACTAGTCTGCATACGAAAGAAGCAACCATTCACAGCAGTAAAGGCATCTGACAACATGAAAGCATAGCAAAAGCTGCGGCGGGCGTGATCCATACTTGTTGAAAAACCTACCCAACAAACTTCAGCTCGAGCTTCAGCACGCACGTCTGGGTGCTGCGCTTGGGCGACGTCGACGCCGGCGACGACGCGCCGCCGCTCGCCCGCGAAGACGCCGACGTCTACGCGCCGCCGCTCACTCGCGAAGACGCCGACATCGGCGCGCCGCCGCTCGCCGGCGAAGACGCCGACGTCGACGCTCCGCCGCTCGCCGGCGAAGACGCCGACTTCGACGCGCCACCGCTCTCCGACGAAGACGGCGACGTCGACGCGCCGCCGCTCGCCGGAGAAGACGCCGACGTCGACGCGCCGCCGCTCTCCGACGAAGACGCCGACGTCGACGCGCCGCCGCTCTCCGACGAAGACGCCGACGTCGACGCGCCGCCGCTCTCCGACGAAGACGCCGACGTCGACGCGCCGCCGCTCTCCGACGAAGACGTCGACTTCGACGCGCCGCCGCTCTCCGGCGAAGACGTTGACGTCGACGCGCCGCCGCTCTCGCTCCATCTTGGCAAAGCATCGCCCTCGCCGGCGCCGGCCATCACGAGGATCTGCTTCTCCTTGCTCTTCTTGGCCTTGTTCTGATCCGCGGGGAGGCCGTCGGCGGCGTCGTTCTCCTTCTCGATGGCGGCCGGCGCGAGGACGGGATGCGGCGGCGGCGTGATCCCGCAGCACATGTGGCCGTGCAGCGCCGTCCAGTACCCGTAGCGCTTGTGGCACTTGCTGCACGGCGACCACGGCCCGTCGCCCGTGGGCGACGATCGCACTCGCACCCGTGGGACTGGGAACGCGGTGCCGTCCGCCTGCAGCCGCGGCCTCTTCCGCGGCCTCGGGGACATCGACGACTGCCGCAGCCGCACCCGTGGGGACGACGGGGGCGCGACCGCCTGCAGCCGCGGCCCCGGGGACGACGACGGGGGCGCCCGGGCGACCGGCTGCGGCGACAGCGCCGGCGGAGGAGGAGGGGGCGCGCCGCGCGGCTGGATCAGAGCAGGGCGCGAAGGGGACGCCATTGGAGCGAGCGCGAGCGATCTGGAGGAGGAAGGAGGGTGGACAGAGCGAGATCTGCGGGAGGAGACTGCAGTTGCAGGAGTGTGTGGAGTCCGTCCGTGGTGGGGGTGGGGGATGGACGCCCACGCCGTGCCGTTGTATATATAGCCGGCCGGGGTGCGCACGCGGCGGTTGTCGGCGCCGGGGGCCGGGAGGTTTGCGGGGCATTCGAATCTGCTGCCTGCAACGGCATAAAGCGCGCGCTAGATCGTGGCACCGTCACCCGACTTGAGGAAGTTGATCGCTGCCGTGGCATAGATCGACGCACGGCTACAATTTGTGATCGATCAGTTACCAGCGGTAGAAAATGATCCGGTGCGCGCGCACGCTATATATGTCCAGATGGTTGTTGCATGCTTCGAACAGGCCAGTCTCACGCTTCTCTACAGAAGCAGTTGGCCATAAAAATAATTGAAACTCGTGTTAATTAGTTTCTCAAATTTTTTTTGAATGAAATTAGTTTCTCAATTTACCGGGGACCAATTAATCTTGAACCCAACTCCTTTCTCACGAACAGCCCAAGTCACTTGATAGGAGTCTCGATCATGAACAACCACGTGCATTTCTTTTTACGCAAAAAAAAAAAAATGTTGCATGTCCTGCTTGAATGCCCATACGAATTGCATGCTGGACGTGAACATCAGGTCACTACACGAATCGCAGCGGAAGGGAGCACACTGGGGACCGGAGCACCGCAGTGTAACGTCGCAGCCGAAGGGAGCACAGTAGGGACTGGATCAACCGAGGAAAGGGGGAGAAGAGCAAATTGACGGCGGCGCGAGAATAGACAGAACCGACCTGGCATCACAAGCACGGCGCAGACGCGTAGAACGCACGACCGGGAAGGAGCAACGCGAGGGAAGCAGGCCAGCGGACGACGTGCGGGCTGGAAAACGATGGCCCGTGACCGGCGACTCGCCAAAATGCAACCCGACCCAAAACGGACTCGACAATGCAATGCGAGAAGGCCTGCGCGCAATGGACGCCGAACGGAGGAAGCGCACGCGGCCGGCTCCCACTGGCTCGAGGCGTCCGAAATCGTCGTGTAGGGATTCTCTGGTGCAATTAGACTTTAGATACTATGACGACACCATAGCACTCGATCTGTTATTGGGAGGCATCGATCGACGAAAAAAAATGCCCCAACCAACTTCGGAAGCCTCGAAGCAAAACTAAGCAACTCCTCAAAGAGCATCCGGGCCTCATAAACCTTTCTTAAATTAAATTATTGAGATTTAAGTAAAAAAACTATCTCCCAAAACAACCCTCAACTTTTTCATAGCCCCTAAACTCCCCTCATTTGTAGCTACAAACAGGGAAGGAATTGGGGCCATTCCTTCTTTTTCCAATAGAATTAATGTTTTTTTATGGCTTCAAATGTTGATGTGGTCCAGTCAAAATTGTTTTGGTCCACTTTTAGGGAGAGACTGTTGGAAGAGGGGGAAAAAATTACCCCTCATAATATTTTGCTTGCCCCTAAAAACAAGTTTATGAGGCCAATTTTATAGGGTTTTCTCGGAGATGCTCTAAGCACCACTCCAATCTTGTTAGGAAAAAAAACCAGTTTTCTTCCTAAACACCTCAATAACCGTTCCCAGTTGTACGTGCCCTAATATCTTTTTTCTTCGGTGAGTCAGCAAAGAAACTCACCAGAACCAAACAACACATAAAATTACTCCGGCGACATCTATCTCTGAACCCTCCTTAAATTGTTCCAGATTTTTCCATAAATATTTTCTTGCATTGTTCTATCTCACATGTCAAAATTGTATTGCACACTTTCCACATACAAAAAAAGTCAAAAAAATTCTTTAAACATTTTTCTAACATAAGATAGGTTTTAACATATAATCTCACAAAAGTTTACGCTCAAACGACATGATGTGTGCCTAGAGATAAAAAATTCATACGGGAGTGAATTGAACCAATCTAAATAGTTTGAGGAAGTAAAATAGACCAAAAAATATTTAGGGGGTTAAGTGAACTACATGGAAACTTAAGGGTAGTAAAATGGACTCATTCCTAAAATAAATGGTACTGGGAAAAGCAATATTTGATAAGCATTAAAAAGTAATCAGTCAAAATCTGTACCACGCACATCTAACAATAAAATGTTTTAGCCAAATCTGTGGCCGGGTCCTACAAATTTGCCTTTCAGGATGAACTTCTACACCTGCCCATTGCTCAAGGGAAAAAAAAAGAACATGGAGTAGTAATTTCACTATATATATAAAAAGTAATTAACAAAATTGCCTGCTTCCATAAATGAGTTGATTGATCAGTACTCCCCTCGTTTCAAAATAAGTGTCATTCTAGCCTAGAACACGGGAATTAAGAATAGATGAAAAAGTAGAGAGCGCGTTGAAAACGATGAGATAGAAAGAAACCTGCATCAGAAACTGAGAATGACACTTATTTTGAAAAAAAACTAGATGGTGCTAGAATGACACTTAAACTAGAACGTAGGGAGTATAAAATTAAACTATAGAAGTTTTGTGAGCGAATTTCAACAATAATACGGGAATTGTTATTCCCTACATAAGTCTGTACAGTGATAGAATAAGCTGAGTGTACACTACAAGAATCAAAGCTATCCCCGACAGTTTACGGCACAGTGGCCAACAGTTTCTTGTGTATTTGCTAGGTATACATAATAACTGTGGGTAATGAATTTGTAGGGAATGTAGTTGTTCGTAAATTACAAATACTGTAGGGAAAGACAACCACTTGAACTAGAAAACTGTCATTTATTAGGGGAAAATAGAATAAGAGGATTAAAACTGTTGGCCACTCTCTAAAAACTGTAGGGAAAGATCATTTATCTTGTAGTGGATGCAATGTTCAGTTTTCCTTATGTATTCTCATGTCACTTCAGTTGTTCGTTTTGTGAGCGAACAGTGACCTGTCATGATGTATCAAATAATCAAAATCATGATGGTTTGATTTGATCTCTGACTAAACTCTACCGATCCTGTCGTCTGCTTTGTGTTGCTTATGTTGTCATGCTTGTTGCCTCTCTTTCGTTTTGTAAGTGCAATGTGTGCAGATCTCGTTTCCGGGTCGCTGTTTCGAGTTTTCTATCTAATCCCTGCATCCAAAATGCATCGGATGTACCCTGTGCATCTTCGCCTTCTCTCTGAAAGACTCGAACATCAGTTCAGTTGGAAACAGAGCAAGTAGCTATACGTGACTTCCATTCGGGCAGGCAAGTGATGCGAGATGGCGGTCCAGACTCCAGCACCACACCACGGCACCCCGCACCCGCATGGCGAACACCGAGCACTAGCAGGCCTTGATTCACGCCGTGGGAAGATCGATTCATGGCGCGGAACGATCCCAATCGGCGGCGCTTCGGGTTACCTCCGTTCGCCGCTCTTTCCGCCGGCGCGAACGTCTCTCTCGAGCGTCCTTTCGCACGCCATGGAGATCTCCGGCCACCGGGCCACCCCCCAATCACCGCAGTACCGGAGCTCCTTGTCCGTACACCGAAGTAGTGCCTCCGCGCCGCCGCCCGCCGCCTGCACCTTTGACCACGGCGTTACTGTTCGCGCTGGTTCCCCGCCGGGCGCCGGCGTCCTGCGCTGCCGTGGCCGGCCGCGGACAAGGACTGAATTGCAAATATTCGGACCCACAATAGGGCTTACGAGCAAATATTTGGATCGCGAGTATTAATCGCGATCAAATTTAAGGTGTTATTTGTAAAACAGAGGCATTGACGTCCTGACCGTCTCACGTGGACCTGCGCGTGACCGTAATATCCCGATGTGCGGCTTAGATCCACGCAACCAACCAATCTATCAAACCGGTCAACGAGCTGACTCCAACCCGCAGCCGCCACGCAAGCGACGCCATGGCCGGAGACCTCTTCTCCCTTCGCCCGCGCCCCCCGCGACGCCGCTCTCGCCCCGCATTCGCTCCCGCTCGCGATCTGGCAGCTCAAGCGGTGAGTTAACTCTCCATTTCCACAATCACGGCGCCTCCGCTCGTCGCCATGATCACACTCCCAGTCCCAGCAGGGGTGGAGCATAGCACTTCCTCTTCTTCCCCAACTCTCATCACAGAGACTTGCTAATCAGTCGACGAAGAAGCTGTTGCTTGTTTGCCCGTTGGATCATTCCTGGTTGGTTATTATTGTCAGCTAAGCTTGTGATCGAAATTGAAGCTTTCCTACAAGATAGTGAAGATTATGCATGCCAATTGTTTGTCGTAATGCCCTGCCCACAGAACACTTGATCTCTGCTTGCTCACGTTGTGGGCTCAGACAGGATGATGTCGGACTAGGTGAGCTCCTGCTGATCGTGAGCGGGCTGGCATCCAAGTGATCTTCGTAGTCAATGTGCTGTTGTATGTACTAGCACAAGAAGGTGAAAAAGACAGAACTACGAGCTGTGACACAAATTTGAACGAACAACAAAGAGAACCACATAAACACTTGTATATGAAAAGAAGGTGCAAGAATCAAGATAATAACTATTTTGCGAAGAGTAAATGATAATATTTGAACATATGTATTCCAGTTATAAATAATAGACCTATCAATTTTCAAAATAAATTAGTTAGTGATGGTATCTAAACTAACATTTATTACAAATAAAGAGAACATTATGAAATACACCTATCATTGACAAGACACTAAGTACGTGGAGCCACTTGAGGACTAGCTACTAAACAAGATTTTTAAATCTATAAAATTGTGGAGGCATTCATCAATAATCCATTTGCCTTGGCTGCTCATTTCTGAAAAATAATGATGATAGAAATCAATTCTAATTTACTCATCTAAGCTTTTGTAGCGTTTCAATAGCAGCAGCGTCCGGGACCATTAGCGATTTGGCCCAAATACAGTCATTAAGGCCCATACGGCCATGCCCCTTCATTAGTCTGCCTTCTTCTTCCTTTGTTGGATACAGTCGCCGACTCCTCCCTCTCTGTTCCTCAGGCCACGCCATGGCAGTCAGCAGGGCCGAGCTCCAGAGAAGGAAGGGGTAGGGGCTCTTAGGCGGAGAGTTTAGGTAGGGCGGACGCCCTACCTTGCCCTATTGGTGGATCCGCCTATGCCGGGCGAATCAACGGCTCATGCATTCAACCCCGCGTTATCTGTCCTTCAATTCATCTCAACATGAACAGTGCCGTGCATTCTTTGGGTTTTCAGTTTCCGTCCGGCGGTGCAGCTACGACAAGTTACATTTGTTTGTGGAAAGTTCCACACTCACGGCGCCGTGCTGGAGATTTTAGCGACGATGGAACGAGCCTTGTCGCGACTTCACCGTCCTGTGAAGAATGATGGCCACAATGCTTCCAGTATTTACTTTGGTTCTTGGCTAACCATAACTGCAGTTATCTTCATCATGGATGAAAAGGAGCACATACTAAGGGAAGAGCATTCTCTGAATGCTTCAGTTGGAATGCAGTGGTCATATCAAAGTTCAAGTGTATAATTACTATATGATTGACTGTTGAATTTTTTGTACCCTGTTTCACCAGGATGGTTAGAGTGATTGACTTTGTATTTCATTTCTATCATATCCTCACTGCAGTTCTCCTACAGTAAATCCTTTCAATGACCAGGCAATGGAATGAGTACACTTGCACATCAGCACGCGATGCTGGTTGATTTTCAGTTGTAGGTCATCTTTTTAGCTCCCTTATTTCCTGAAAGACTGATACGCTTATGCAAGTGATTTAAGGTGACTGCGGGGTCGCTGATATTGCTCAAACGAAAACGATGGATGTTGCGGCAAGTTACGGGAAAATGAAACTGGATTCACGTTTGTGTGTGTATGTGCAAGTTCGCAGATTTTCCTATCGAGTCTGCTTCATCATTCCTCTTCTCATCAATGGGAACTATTGATACTTCAAGGGGTAGAGTCCACAGACGAACCTGTGCTTTCCAACTGACAACTGACAAAGAATGTTTACTGTGCATTTAGTAGATGATTATCATCAAAACGAATAAACAACAAAAACAAGACTAACAGAACTATAGCGGATTTATATCCCCTACCTCTGTAAATGGTGGTGACTTTGTGAATTGAAGCCTACAGCAATGTTGTTAGAATCGGCACCAACGATGTGGAGCCTATTGAGGACATCCATGGTGAAATACTAGCATTTTATTTTGTCACATTAGTCATAAGTACTACTCTGCTTTTACTCAAATAGTGTTCTTGTTTATTGTCAACACTGAAAAGTGGCACAATTAAGTAAACAAGAAGAAACTAAGAATGTACAAAATAGGGGAACACACAATAATGTATATTATCGTCACATCAACTGAACATACACACAGATAGCACATCTTAATACACACAGACACGTCATATCCTTGTGGAAGTAACCAATGCACAGAAAAGATTCGACCTTTCTGAATCAACACTCCTAGAAACGAGAGAGCTAGACACATATAACGTGAGGCACATATGCCTCGCACGCGCGTGGAATGTTAAATAAAACCTAATGCCAAAGCTTGAGCTCCAGCATGTCGTTCATGGCGCCGCATCGCTCGTCTCCTTGTGGTGCCTCCTCTGACGTTGGCAGCATGGTGCCCTCCCTGTGGCCGCCGGGTGCTTGCCCGGTCGGGATCCACTCGTCGCAGAAGGCGCACTTGTGGTAGGCGGTGCACTTGGGCGTCGACGTTGCCGCCGGAGAAGACGCGGACGCGCCGCCGATCTCTTTGCAACTTGGCGAAGAACCGAGGAGGCGCTTCTTGCCCTTGCCGGCGCCGGCCATCATGAGGAGGATGTCGGCGCACCGAAGATCCTCCACGGTGTTCTGCTGTTCCGCAGCGAGGGGCGTGGCGAGGGACATCACGAGGAGGCCGTCGGCGGCGTCGTTCTCCGTCAAGGTGAACCGGTCCGCCGCGGGCGGCGCGAGGACGGGCGCGGCGGCGGCGCCGTGGCGGCGGGCGAACTGCTGCGGCGGCGTGATCCCGCGCCACGGGCGCTCCGGGTGGCAGCGCATGTGGCCGTGCAGCGCCTTGGAGGTCGGGAACCGCCTGCCGCACTCGGTGCACGCCGACGGCGGCGCGTCGCCCGCGGCCGTGGGTGGCGGACGCACCCGTGGGAACGGGGTGCCGTCCGCCCGCAGCTGCCGCGGCTTCTTCGGCGGCGGCGGCCTCGGGGTCGGGGACGACGTCGGCGGGGGCGCCCTGAAGGTGACCGGCTGCGGCGACAACGCCAGCGTCGTGTCGTGGAGCGGCGGCGCCGGTGGCGGAGGAGAAGGAGGAGGGGGCGAGGCACCGCGCGGCTGGAGCGGAGCAGGGTGCGAGGAGGAGGAGGCCATCGCAGCGAGCGAGCGAGCGAGAGCGTGCAGGAGGGAGGCTGGAGCGAGATCTGCGGGAGGTTGCAGGAGGGAGTTGGGAGTGGTGTGGATGCCGCCGTTCGGTTCTATAGCCGGCCCGGGGTTCGCGGCGGTTGTCGGCGCCGGGGGGTTGTGGGTTGGGTTCCCTCCCGGCACAACGGCAGGATGAAGCGCGCTCGCTCGTGGTGACAGAGGAGCGCGCGCACGCGTGCGGTTCCATCACCGTCGACCGAGTTGAGGAGTTTGCCACTCTGGAAAAAGATCGTACGGCTTCAATTTGATGTGCGATCGATCAGTTACCAACCAGCAGCGCAGAACGATCTACTGCGCACGCTACGTTCAGATTGTTTCTTCGAACAGGTCTCACTTTTTTTCCCCGAGGGAAAAATGGTCTCACACTTAAACTTACTACCGAGGCAGTTCGCGTTAAAATAAAATGCGTGTTAGTTCTCAATTTATCGAGGACCAATCATGAACAGCCCAAGTCACTTGATAGGAGTACTTCCTTTTTATTTTATTATGTCAAGAGACACAGAAAAATCAGTTCTGCTCGCGAACAATATGGATCAAACCAATCAAACCAACGTTGCATTCCATTTCACGTAACTTTTTTTTTATGTTGCATGTCCTGCTTGAATGCTCACACGGATTGCATGCTGGACGTGAACGTGAGGCCCAAACTGGTGTCATTACATAGCTTGTGCTCAACAGAAAACGATTTGCAGGCCCAAACTAATGCAAATATTATTTTCTTTGAAAAAATGATATGATATGACTGAAACTAAATAAAGATACATGACATTCCTTGAGGTAGTCGTTAAATGTACTGTACCATATAAGTGAAATGAGAGAGAGACATATTAAAAACAAGAAATAAATTGCATGATTTCAAACTAAAGCAGATGCACAGAGAATGTGAGAAGCCAACACATGCACATGACAGATTAACCTTGTAGAAATCACAGATTCATGGATAATGGTCACAATATGGAGCCAATGTCAATCGGTCACTCCCTCATGGATGGGTAAATGAAGAACCCACAGAATGCATAGAATTTCACCCAAATGAGGTACCTATTGGCGATGAAGTAGATTTTTTTCTTCTTCTTTTCTTCTTCTTCTTTTGTGTGTGTGTGTGTGTGTGTGTGTTGGGGGGGGGGGGGGGGGGGGGGGGGGGGGGTTATTGGGACAAAAAAAAAAAAGATATAGAAACAAATTTGAATCGAATGCATTCACCCAAATCAGAAACAAAAGGCCTGCTGGAGAAACCAAACCAATTAGAGCTCATTCAGTTGGACCTAAGCACATATCAAAAACTAGAATAAGTGATTGGAAAAGAAATGAAGATGAAGGAGACAACTCTTCCTGTAAACGTACGGGAAACAACATTAGACAAATAAGAGTAGACAATTTCATCCTCTACATGGATGCTACACAGGAATAATGATAATACAACGTAAGTAGTCAATTAAAAGTGTAGCAGAAATATAATAATAAAGTAAAATAAATGCAATTATTTATCTGAAAGATATTGAAAACTGATCTTTCATTAATCTTTCAATTGGGGTCGAATGCCGCTGAAGAATCATATATAAGCACATAATTAGCAAAGCCCAGTCACATTAACAAATGCATGATATATAACGGTTAAAATGTGTTTAGTATGAGCTCAAATCATCAATAGCTTGAGTCTCTTGAAGCGGATCCGTCGCCTCCTCCTGTGCTGCCCTTGCTTGCTACCAGGAAGAAGCCATGTCAATTATAGAGACCAAAACTGAGAGTCTGAGACAGAGCTAAGTCATAACACTACCAGATTTTTAATCTTTTCCAACCGTTTTCTTGGTAATGGCCAACAGTTTATGGTTATTTTGTACATATCTTCTAAAACTGTGAGGAATGAGTTTGTTGGGAATGAGTTTGTTGGTAAATTACGAAAATTGTTGGGGAAAGATACAATATATACTAGGAAAACTGTCGGCCACTCAAGGAAAATACTATAGTGTTAGAATTGTCGGCCACTTCAAGCAAAACTGTCGGAAAAGATTGGAAATCTCGTAGTGTAATATCTCATATAATTTTTTAGTAAATCAATAATCGATAGGTAGAGCTGCAAGTAAGTTTGATAGACAACATAAGTAAGTAAAGTCCTGACACGTTTAGTTAGTTTCATAAATGGGAAGATCATCCACTCTGCAATAATGTAAAGAAATTAAGAGATGGTACCAAATTAAAGACTTGAGATCATCAGGCGAGCACTTCACGTACGCAATGTAACATGTAAGTATTGAGCTCATGACCTCCATACCTCATTAGTGTTTGGCCTCAACAATCTATAACATTGCAGTTTTCAAGAGATAACATAAAGGTAGATGCAGAATTAAGAATTTAAGATATTATAGCCGATCCAGATCCATACACAATGGAATCAAACATATTAATAAGTTAATAACAACAGTTTAATGGGCGTTCTGTTCAAACCTTACCTTTTTCAATTAAATTCTCAGGTAGGGTACCAATTAAAAATGACATGGAATTTACTAACACTGCAGAATATGGAACCTGTCTAATAAATAAACTATAGCATTTTGCTTGTCATCAACATGCAATCAATATAGGATAGGTATCCCACACATTGCCGCCGTCACGGTTGGAAAAACAATAATTGATATGATAAGATGATTTTCTAATTATGAATAATTCTTCATCAAAAAGACCGAGTAGCTTCTGGCATGGGCGAGGAGAGAGCGGGCGACACGGGCGACGCAGGGGCGACCCGCCCTAGGGTTTCCCCGCCGCCGCCGCCTGTAGCCACCGGCCCCTCCGTTCTCCTTCCTCTCTCCTCCTCCACGCCTCTCCCTTCCCTTCCCCTTCCCTTTCCAGCCGCTCTCCCTTCCTCTCTCGCAGCCAGCTCCTCCCGCCTTGGTCGCCGTCGTCGTCATCCAGTCCGGTTTGCTGATGGCCGGAGTCGGGGGCTGGGTCACCCTCGCGGCTAGGTCGCCGCTGTCCCTTGATCTGGCGAACCGGATCCAGTGGGAGCCGTGGAGGGGGCCTCGGGCAAGGCGTCGCCGACCCCTGATCCAATTGCCGCTTCCCCGCCCTTCATCGGTCCCGCTCGCCGTAACACGGCGAGGTCGGGTCGCGGGAATCCAATGGTCGCCTGGATGGAGCGGTGGGTGTGGAGGCGCCTTCCCTAAGCAGCTCCAGTCGCCGCCGTCTCTCTCCTCCTCCATTTCGTTCGCCGTCGCCGCCGTTGTTGGGCCGCTGCCATATGAGGGGACGCAGGGCAAACCCTCTCCTCCTCACCACGGCGTTCCCCTACGCTCCAGGGGCAATTGGAAATTGCTCTGGATGTGGTCGCTCGATTGGACATTGCTGAAGAAAAGCGGACGCTTTCTGCCGCTGAAAGGTCGCTCTGTGAATTCTTGCAGGCCAAAATTTCCTCCTTGGAGTCCGAAGTCGTTAGCACCTCCAGTGGACACGGTTGTGCAGCTTCCTTCCCAGAGGCCGTGGTCGTGGCAGCCTGAGCACGCGCTAGTGCCACTGCTGCTCACACTCGTGATGCGAGGCCTATTGCAGTTAGGAGTCAGCCACTGGATCGACACCACGCTGCTGTTCCAGCACTGCCAACGGCATTGCGTCAAAGCCAATTCTCGACGCGCAGCTCAGCATTGTTTCACATCAAAGTCAAGAAATGTCATGTGATGGTTGAGATTGGTGGTCGTAGCCTAGATGGTGGACAGATGGCGTTGGAAGACGTATCCCACGATCGGGTTAGGTAGGATTGTACCACCGCTCAAGGCCGGTTCCTCGAAGTTCGGGTCGCATATAGCGACTACAAAGAAGAGGCAGAGAAGGTCAGCGGGGTTTCGTCGAAGCAACTCGTCTTGCGGTCAGGAGTTGCCAACAGGGGCGCATGTCTTCGGGTGGTAGGATGTTTAGGGGAGTAGTTCATAGTGTTGGCTATTTTCTCTCGTTTTTGTGCGTTGCGTGTTGTTTCTTTTTCTTATGTGTTGGTCGGTGGTCGCCTTTCGTGCGAGCGAGTAGTCAGCTTAGGTCTTGGTGTGTTCCGCCACTTGGTGTCTAACCAAGTGGCGTGTTGGTCGTTGTTTGTGATGCTGTAAAACTCTCTTTCTTAATGAAATACGTGCAATGCACGTTCTAGAACAAAAAAAAAATTCTTCATCAAAAGCGCTGAATGACTGATGAAATTGAGAACATGAAGCTCAATACATCATAATACTGTAGAGCTTGCTTATATATTCTTAAAATACAACAAATCTCAAGTGTCATAAGAAGGATGAAGCAAATGTAAGCAAGCTCCATTTTGAAGCATCCAAAGAATGTGTACCTTGTTTCAAACACACTTTGAAATAGCTTTAGCATTGGCAGCAGAACACGAAATAGCAAAAAGGCCTGGAATCGTTTTCATGTGAATTGCCAAGAAGCTCAGCTCATTGTGTCACAGATGTGGCATCAAGGAGCCAAGCACACATATCAAGGACTAGTCATGGCAAACGGAATATGGAGATGTTCAATCAGCCCGTAAGTGTGTTGTTCTGCTGTCCCAAAAGATGTTCAAACTGCATATTTTCATGTCTTCAGTCCTGAATCAAGACATGTCTGCAAACATAAGCTCGTAAGACAGCCTGCATATGACCCAGTTTTGTATCAACCAAACTGGACATGATACGGGGCCGTAACGTAACAAAAGGAAATGTACCAGTCTCCCATACGACCTGCAAAGCAAAAAGAAGCATGTGGATTGCAGTCTTTATTGCGTTATGAGATATCATGCTGCTTGAAAGTTAGAAAGTGACCTCGATGGATTTTCTAGATCACTTGAGCAGCCCCCTGCACCACAAATATATAAATTAATGAGCCAAGACACGAAGAATGTAAGATAACTACTATTTGATGTTTCATGGATAAGCCAAATTGGGAAAAGGCGACTTGTACCGCTGAATTTGTATCTGAGCTCACCATATAGATGTGGACCTCTCACAACGACGTCATATAAAAGTAGGCAATCTGCAAATTAGCATATATACCAGGATAGCTAAAAATAGTTAGGAAGTACTGAAAATCGATGCATGGCAGCAGTACATTTTAACGATAATAAGATATTTTGTGAGTTAAACTGGAGATGAGATGAAGGCTTGCGCTCACCTACACTCCATTTTTCCTTGCATGTCAAATTAAACTGCTACTTTAAAACGAAATATTTCGATACTTATATCAAAAACTGTAGTAACTTACTCCTCCATATGCAGAATGGAGACAGATTGATGCAAGAAATTATGAGGGCCATCTGTGTAAGGAGAAACACAATCCAGGATAGATAGATTTGGCTGAAAAAATATATATACCATTGGGAAAAGGAGATAATTAATGGAATGGGGGGATGGAATGTGATCGAAAAGAATGTACTGCATAATGGATAAAATTTCATAACTAGCAACCGTGGACCACAAGTTTCGTAAAAATGTTTCTACTCTGTAGGCATAGCAAAAGCAGAGATAAAACCAAACAAAATTCCCTAATTACATTAGATGGCATATGTAACAAAGTTTTACTGTAACTGGAAGCAAACTAAACAAAAGTATGAGTGCAAGATAGACGGAAAAAGTGGGCGGATGCATTGAATAAAAGAGATGGAGAATGGATATGGGGAAACTACCAGCCTCGACAAAAACTCTAGCGTTTCATATGACCAGCTAGCCATAGCGCTGCCGGAGACGGGCTCAATCGAATTATATATGCTATGCTGTACCGGAAATCTGAACTAACAGTTGAACTGAAAACTAATCTGAAGATCATCAATGCAGCGATCTTTCAGCATTATATATAGCATCGATCTGACAACACGAAAGCATAGCAAAAGGGGAAAGAAAAGTTGTACCTGGATATGGTTTAATGCATGAAAGAATTAATGAGGCACGTATAAAGTAACGAAACTGCAGGGCCACGCCGTCCAGCGCGGTTGTCTCTCCCTGTGTGGCACCGCTTTTTTGGCCGCCGAGCGCTTGCCCGGCCGGTCGCGAGCCCCGGTGGATGACTTGTGGTAGATGCACTCCTTCAAACTTGGCGATCGATCGAAGCAAGAAGGCTCTTGTAATTGCCCTTTCGGCCCAGCATGATCGAGGAGGATGCTTGGCGATCGACCTCGTGCTCCTGCACGTACGGCCGGTGAACTGGTCCACCACGAGGAGAGGGCGCGCCGCCGGCCCCGTGGCTTTCCTGGTTGCAGCAACGCTACCTTCCTTCCAGGACGGGAAGTGCTTTCCGGCAGCACTAGCTCGGTGTACGGCGGCGCGTGTGATCGGCCGTGGGCGAGAGGGACCGCACCCGTGCGAACGCGGCGGCCGCGGAGTAGTAGTGGAACAAGTTGCGCCCATGTATCTATAGGTAGCCGGCCGCACGGGTTCGTGCATGCGTGGGGGTTCGATGCATCCCGATATGCGGCGGCGCGGGCGCACGTACGCTCGTCGTGGCACGTGCTCATCGAGGAGTTTGCTGCCGTACGTGGCCAAGATGGATCGATCGGCGGCTAGTAAAAATCGATTTGCTTGATCAGTTACCAGCAGCGCGAAATGATCAACGTACTGCACTACGCACGCACGCTCCTCAAGGCCAACGGTTGCTTCCAACAGGTCTCGATCGCCCGAAATTTCATTACCATAAGCACGTAACGAAATTACATCAGGTTCATCCAGAAACGGTCTGGTTCGAGAAAACGAAACCAGGAAACGCTACTGCTTGACAGGAGTTCAAACACAAGTAAAAGTGCGAAAACTGAAAGGCTACTAGCTAGACACCGGCCTATTAATGCATTCGATCGAGAGCATTAGGCACGATCATTTGTTGCATCTAAACTGGAAAAAATAAAGTAGTACTAGTAGTCGTGGACGATCGACCTAAACACAATAACATAAATAAGAATGCAACCGGTCCGCCTAGTGGGTCGTCGTACGTCCTGTCATGGCGACGGCGGCGGTTCCTTGTTGAGATCCAGCAGGCTGCGCTTGTTGGGCGACGCGGAAATGTGGCGTGCAGCGCCTTGGAGTTGGAGCCGGAACGCGAACAGCTGCTTGCGGCAGCCCGGCGACGGCAGCGCGTCGCCGGTGGGCGTCGACGACCGCAGCCGCAGC
>JAAXCT010003743.1:0-26121 GCA_012490785.1 Eragrostis nindensis | reverse complement strand
ACCAGTGCAACTAGAACTTATTTTTGTCAACTTTTCACTGAACCATCCATCCAACAACAAAATTACCCAGTTGCACTAATGAGTTGCCAAGTTGTAACCAATGAATAATATATTAAGTATAGTCCAAGTTATACGCACGAATAACAGAAACTGGTGTTATCAACATTTTGAATTCAGGAGGGAAGTTCAGGCCAATTCTCTGTACATAAAACAGTACGAGTTACTAATTTAAAACCAAAAATGCAGAATACCTCGTTGCTCCGAGACACTGCTATTGTCCCCCAAATCCCGCAGCCGCCGCCCAACAATATCATATGAGACCTTCTGCTTCAGCACCAGCGGCAGCTCCTTCCGCCTCTTCTCCTCCCGCGCGAAAAATTTCCTCAGCTTCTTCACCTTTGGCGTCCGAAGTTTCAGTGGATTAAATCGGAAGTATCAAGAGGTAGATAATCAACCACAAAGAGGTATCAAATTTGCAAGAGTTGTCCATGAATAGTACCGCCTGCACGAGCTCGACGGGCTCCGACTCGCGGCGAATCCGGATCGATTCCTCCACCATCCTAATCTGCTCGTCCGTATACCGCGCCACTTCGCCAACTAAATACAAGACCAAATAACATCCATCCAGGTCAAGAAAAGAGCGGGGAGAAAAGAAGGCAGAGGTCTGAACATGGCGAGAGATTCCACTCACGGTTGGGAGCGGTCGGCGCGAAGGATGCGTGGGAGGTGAGGGAGCGGAGCACCAGAAGCGCGGCGACAAGGTTGCCGAGGCAGACAGCCACGGTGACGCGCCGGTAGGAGCACCACCCCGTGGTCGCGCGGCCCCCGAACGACACCGCCCGCGCTATGCCCCTCGCCATGGCGCCGCCGCCAACGCCATCCCTACCGCCGCCGACGCGGCATTGCGGCCCGCGTTCTCCGATTCGCCAGCTCCCCGCCTCAATCTCGCGAGAGCACGCGCTCCACCACCGACGCCAATGACCAATGAGCAGACTGCGGTCGATTGCCGCAGTGCTAGAAGCTTCTGGAACCGGACCGCGCTTCCGATTTTGCTGCACTCGTTTCCGCCCTTTCTGCAAAAGGAGTGGGGGAATTCGGGTAGCGGCAAAGCCGAGGGGGAATGCGAATGCGAAGCAATCTCTTTGGCCCTTTCACGTGGGGCTCTGCTGATGCATATCTCGGGTCCCACGTGTCAGTTAGGCTTAGGTGTGCCAGGAAGATTTTCTAGCGTTTGACAGTGAGAATGAAAGGACAGGAGGAAGCCATCGCAGGCGGTTCACTGGATTGATTAGTGCGACAATTAGGTTAATCAAATCACCAGCATTTAGAAACTGTGATTAGCTAATGATTAGTGAACATCAATGCTCTCTCTACTGCAAATGTTCGCATTTTAATGCCCTTCAGTTGCTTGCTTCGAAGGCGAAAGAATCTTTTGAGACATGCAATTCGTTCCTGTACTGAAATAAGGACATGAACGAAGCAATTCTTCTCTCCTTTTGAAACCGTAAAAAGGCAGGGCATGATTGCCGAAAGAGTTGGGCCAATGCTCGTAAGGGTTAAGCAAGCACCCATGTTTGGCCAACAAATGAGGCAAGATATACCTTTCAGACTTTCAGTAAGCCCAGCAACCAACCAACTCAATAAATTAAAATGACCCGACCAACGCTGCAACCACTTGGGGACGCCTGACCACATCAGAGAATGCTCATGTTTAACCTCAAAACTATATAAAACGTATACAGATCATAGTATTTTATCAGATATTATAATTCTGCAATGTATCGGAGCATGGAATGGACTTATTAGTCCAAAAGAATGCAGGGTCTCGCCGGCCGACCATTAATTGGTATTCTTATTTATTTGGCCTTTTGTTAGCACTGTGTTAATATTTCAGGGCCATCTTCAGTTATCAGTATCGTGTGCTCGAACTGTGCTGACAAGCTGCCGTCTTCCGTCACTGCTGTCCAGTCATCAGACCAAATCACAGGGTTTATGCTCCCCACGGTTAGCATGGGCTCTAATGACAAAAGAAAAAAAAGGTGAGACAGTTAGCTAGCTGTGTATGCTTTATCTTTGAAAGTATGTTTTGTAAATCAGTCGAATTAGCCTTCCATGTTTTCTAACTAACCAACAAGTTGAACAGGGATGTCAAAAACTATGCTTAAGACTTGAAGAGTCCAAAGCCAGCTGCCCTCCAATGAGTAAGTATTAACAGTTGAATGATTGAATTAGCCTTCCATGTTTTCTAACTAGCCAACAAAGTCGAACAGGGATGTCAAAAACTATGCTTAAGACTAAGAGTCCAAAGCCAGCTGCTCTGCAATGAGTATATTCAGAAAGATGGCAATGACCGAGAGCAGTACAATGCCTGAATGAAATGCAATTACAATATCATTGAATATAAAAAGGCTCATTTTATTTCAAGGTAGGATGTGTAATATTTAATCACAAACGGGAGACAAGGGGAGACTTAGGACAGATCCAAAAACATGTACCTATAGTAAATGTTTGATTCAGCATCATTCGTCCCCATTCATTGTTTCCTGCAGATTTTGGAGTCGTTAGTTCATGAAATGCATGAAAAGAAAACTGCAACATCAAAGCATCCACTGTTGAAGGAACGGTGAGTTTCTATGCTGATATCCAAACTGCCACGTCAAAACATCCACTGCTTAAGAGTACTCTAGACTACTATGGTGCATTGATGACTGGAGAGCAGAAAGCTGGAGATTGTTAAGACAGAATGCAGTAAAAATAATGTTTTGTCAAGGTAAAGAACTCACGAAAATGAAGTACAACAGGCTCAGCATGAAACACTTTCCTACCCCATGCCCGACAAATTGTCGCACTACACCATACTTGAATTTTTCTGCATGATCCCTTCAAAGATGAAGTGTTGTAAGTAACATTGCTGTTGATATGAAATGAATCATAAGAATACCCTATTGATGAATCAATTATTAGAAGTCTACTGAACAATATGAATTGCATGTCAAATCTGCTATGTAAACTAATCTACGCCAGTGATGTGTGGATGCTCCTAAATTAGTACATCAAAACCTACATAGTTAACAGGGATAACCAAGGTAGCGTAGTGTATTTTTTAACATAATAAAATATTAACAATAATCCGCGCATCTGTCAAAGAACCAGTTAATTGCCAGAAAAAATAAGCATCGTTGTGCTCAATGTTATCAAAAATTCAAAAAAAAAAATCAAGTTGGTGGTGCATGCAACACAAAACCAAAAATGTGACAACAAAATAAGCATTCTAGCAGTATGTAAATGAAATATTTCGATAATGCACAGCAAAAAGATAGAAAGACAAAATGACATATAGATAATATAGAATGATATTGATCTAAGCATAGTAACATTACTGTCAAATATTTATGTACGAATAGTATCTACCATATTACTGATATGCAGGTATGTAATCTAGTGATGTTTCTCATTTACGTACTGTATAGTTCTGCCAATACGTTTGATCTCCACCAGGTGCACAGATTGATATCGCCTTGTCAAGGCATTCTTTTGTTACCTGATTGGAAAAAACTTGCATAAACTCAGAGCAAAGCACACATGGCAGAGAAACTTCTACGAGAGTATTGCCTTGTAACTAAAAATTTGTTACATTGAAACAGCATGGGCATTACTAGATTTCTGAAAACCAAGCACCAGTTGAGATCACCTGAACTAATTTCTTAGCTTCATCATCAACATCGCCACAGAAAAATGTAGCGGATGTATCACCATGGTAGCCCTGGAATGGAACAATAATGTCATAATTGAGAAAGAGACTATGGCACAATTCGAACGTGAAACAGGGAGTCATGGACCACATGAGTGCTCACATGAGATAGTTTTCCAGACAAAACTCCAAATAACCATAAAGTAAAACATTGGTGACAAATCAAACGCACAGTAATTTCTATCCCTTTTCTTTATGATGGGAACACAACAAATTCAAATATATTACAGAACATAAATTTCAGCAACTTTATAGACAATTTTTTACTTACATTAAGGAAGACAGTAACATCAATATTGATGATATCTCCATCCTGCCACAAAGAAGATCGCTTGTAACATTTCATTGAGTGTTCAAATTCATTATAATTGATTGTTGATTTACCTCAAGTGGACGAGAATCAGGTATCCCATGACAAATGCATTCGTTCACTGAGGTGCAGACACTCTTCGGATATCCACAATAACCAAGGGGTGAAGGATATGCTCCATTATCGATTATCATTTGGTGCACAGCTTTATCAATCTCATCAGTTGTTATGCCTGGCTGTCAATATGATAAAATCATTCTCTGGTACTTGAATCTTGGACCCCCCAAGTATATGCTAAGTTGAAGAGTTACAAGGAATTACAAACACAGTCATACGTAGAAAGCAAGAGCAGCAGAAACTAATGTCGCAACGATAGTTATCACTCATAACAGAAAATGAGCATGATATTTCAGACTAGAAGGCACTCTAATTGAGAAACACGTTATATGTACGTAGCATGTGGATTCAGTTCTATTCACAAGGTATAATGTTTATGAAATTGTCACATGGAATGAGGTTTGTCTAGTGCAACTAACAAACTACCAATTTAGGAGAATAATTATTTTTTGTAGCAATATTATAACATTACCTTTACTAGAGTCCCTGCAAACTTCAAAACCTGTGCAGCAAGCTTCCAGAAGCCCTCATGCACTCAATCCCTTTCTCGTCATGTATTTCAGGTCCATTGTTCACTCTAGGTCTTTGACGAGAATCGACATATGGAGGCCGTTGTATGTGGTTGGGAACACTTAAACGTGGAGATACTTCCCAGGACGTAGGCGTCTAGGGTTATTTTCCGGAGTGTCAACCCGACTTCTGCGAAAGTTAAGTAAAATTTATGAAACTATTTGTCAATCCACATGTGGGCTTCATAAAAAAAATGAAAGATATAGGGGTGATATGTTACAGAAGGCAATAATGTAGACAGAAATTTCAGCAGAATGACATAAGGCATGGAAGAAAAGTATGCAGCATTCTGAAAGAGATGGTTCACATTCTAACAGGTTCATCATTTCTGGTGTATGATATCACTCCTTATTAGAGGATAAAAAAGCATCAGAACTTATCCAGAAATAAATTCAGTCAGCCATATTTGATAACCAAAAGACTAAATCTCATTGTTGCCTGGTTCTAACTAACTACACCAGTTCAGCTTTCCTTCAGTTCCAAAGTTGCTCGATAAGCGAGAACTTATGTCCGGCGACTGACAAGTCAAGCTAGTAGCAACTTCCTGAACTCACTTTCCCAGTAGGACAGTTCAGTGCAGATGTTGTAGTGTAGAGTACTATAGTTAGTACTTGTATCAACAAGCGGGGAGCAGTAAATACAACGTGGGCGATCCGGCGATGGGAAGCTCACCTCCTGTTGAAGAGTATATCCACCAGGTTGCACAGAGTCCTCGTCGCCTGATACGCCGGCCGCCTATTACCTGCAAGAGAGAGCCGTCAGAGGGAACTTCTTGCTCGGGGCCGACGAGCACGCACAGGAACACGAGAGTAGCCGCGGGGTGACGGGGGCGGTGCAGTCGGGCAAGTACCTCGGACGCCCGAGTGGATGAGAGAAGGCTTCGCTGCGAGCGCGAGGCGGTCGCCGAGGAAGGTGGAGAGGAAGCGCGGCGACGCTTGGCTCACCATGGCAGGAGCGGCGCGGGCGGCGCACGGGGAAGCGAGGAAGGGACGCGAGACCTGTAGCCAAGGGCTCGCCTCGGTCCAACTCCGAAGGAGCTCCTCCAGCCAGTGGCACTGGGCCCGCGGGCTGTTTGGATAGGATAGCAAGCTCGTGGGCTGGAACGGAAACAGGTTCGTGAACCGAGTCGGTGGAAGTCGATCAATCTCTGTTTAACGCATGCCGCACCAAAACGATCGAACCGTGCGCAATGGATACCGAATCCGACGAAACGTGGACGCCACGGCCGCGCTGCCATGCTGCCGCGTCTCGCCGTCGGCGGCAATTTTCGCCGCGTCCGCGAGTGTGAGGCCGCCTAGCACGCTACCCGTCTCGACGAGGGGTCGGCGTGCGCGTTGCTTCCCGCGCCTGAAGCTGCAGCCGAGTGAGATGGCCGCCCGTCTACCACGTATTCATAAGATTCATAATGATATATCATTCAGGTATCTCATCCGTTGGACGGTTGGAGGGTATCCAATTGAACTATCTAAAACTAAGACTGACTCCAACAATAAGCTGCAAACGCATATATGGCTCACGAAGTGATACTGTAGCCGATCCAGTTCGCTCCAACAGGCGACGCAAAACGAGTAGGCAGACTGCCTTCGAGAGGAGGAGAGAGGCGACGCAAAGAGGCAATCCCTCTCTCCTCGAAGGCAAACGGAGGTGGGCGTGGCGTGGAGGCGGAGGCGGGCGCGGAGGAGCGCGGCGCGACGCGGAGGAGCTCGGACGGGGAGGTGGGGCCGCCGGAGGGAGCCGGATGCGGCAGCGCCGACGGGGCGGCAGGGCGCAGCGCGCTCGTCGTTGACGTCCAACCTCGCCAACGTCCGCGTGCGCGCGCGCGGACCAGAGCCGCATCATCCCCGATCTGACCACCCGGCCGCCGTTGAACCCGAGCGAACCACCTCCACCTCATGTTGGCGCCGCGGACGCGTCACCACCACCGCCGAAGAGCCAGGAGCCGTGCGCGCACGACCCGCTCCTCACCCGCGCCTCCTTTTCGTCCTCGATGTCCTATGCCGCGACAGGAGAAGAGTTGTTGCAGTGCCTCGGCGGCGGTGGTGGGCGTGGGCGGCGGGGCCAGGGACGAGGAGCGGCGCGCTGCAGTGATTAGGGCGGTGGTCGAGGAGGACCGGGCGCTTCCGCGCGGCGGTGGTTGTTGCGCGATGGGCGGAGCGGGGCGGTGTAGACAGCGGGAGGCGTCGACAAATTCATCCGCCCTCCATAACCTTCCGAGAAGATCAATCTCTGGTAGCCATGCACGGGCAGATAGATGCCAGGGACCAGCAAAATGGATTGATTAACAAGTGTAGAAGGTAATGCATCGACCAATTTGGACAATTTCATGTATCGTGCCGTCAATTTCGCGGATTCGTTCTCCATCTGCAGCGTGCCTGTCCCGCGTGAGAAATTTTCGGGACCAAATTGATCCAACGTGCGATGGGATTGTAGAAGGCTGTGGAGAATTTTGCTGCCGTTGTGGAATCGAACGCCAAGCACGCTTATCCTTTGCTGGTTGTGGTGGAATTGATTCAATCGAATGGAGGAATTTGGGATCCTGTCGAGGTGGCAGAGCTCCCTTGTCTGTGGCCACCTCCAGGGCAAGAGCTGCCAGGGGGGAGGCGCAGGGCGAGCGGCGCCGCACGGGCGTCGTGCGGAGGCGCGGGGAGAGCGGCGTCATGCGGGCACGTGCGCGGGCCGAGCTACGGCGACGCGGGGAGCAGGGCGAGGCAGCGGCGAAACGGCGATGGGGCCGGGGGCGGGTTGCGCGACGGGCAGAGCGGGGCGGGTTCGTGTCCACCAACGATGCGATGCGATGAATGCCATGGCTGTTGGAGACAATGTGTTTCCATGCGAATGCAAACACTGTATAGGGGAGCCAATCCTCAATTTGTCTCTCAAAAATACCTTCTATTGTGGAGTCAGTCTAAGAGGTACTATCAGGGTATGTATGTGGAGTATGTGATCATACTACAGAAGCCATAATGATATATCCACCAGGTATATAAATGACAAGACGGGTTGTGCTAAGTGGGTTGGCAATCAGCATGATCAATTTGGGAAAATTTCAGCGAAAACCACACGTTCGCTGAAATCGTGGAAACCCTCTCGAAAAACCTATTTACAAGTTTCGAAAATTAAAACTTGACATGCATGTAGGATACATGGTGGGAAACATGCACACAAAATTTGAGATGGGCTGTGTAATTTTATAGTGGCAAAATTATTTATAACACACTATAAAACATGGTTTCGCCTCCAACACATCAACAAAGTCGAATTTGTCTGTAACACACTACGATTCTAGGGGCTCACATCTGTGACACACTTTGACCGTTTAACAATTATTTTTGATATTTTTATCTCTAAATTTAGAATACATTAACTTAAAACTTAGCACAAATATACATTGTTGCATTCTCTCTTATAGCTAGATTTTTTTTTCCTATTGTTGTATTGTTAGCTCATTGTTTTAATATTTAATTTGTCAAGCACATCATGCAAACAATCGAATAAAATCTAGCTTCATTTTTTAATGATAGAGAATGCAACAATGTATATTTATGCAAAGTTTCAAGTTCTAATGTATTCCACGTATTGAGATGAATAAAATTGAAAATAATTTTAAAACGGTCATAGTGTGTCACAAACAAGAGCTCCTAGAATCGTACTATGGTGTAGACAAATTCGACATATTGATGTGTTGAAGGTGAAACCACATTTTCTTAGTGTGTTACAAACAATTTTGCCTTTTATAAATCATGCATGTTATACTATACAAAGTGATCAGTTGGAGGGGAACCATCCGGTTCCCACTGGCAAAGAGTTCTGACCTTTTGGGATAGAACGTGCCTTGGCTACTACTTTTCCCTTGTGTATAAATATCTAATGTACAGTGTATAATAAAGAATAAGTTCTATAGTGTCATTTTCATTCCACTTAACACGTTACGCGCATTAGCGAAAATAACTCGCCGAGAACAACTCGTCGAGAAGTTGGAGAAAAGAAAGAACTCGTTTCTTGAGCTCGTCGAGATCCTGATGGTGAGCATCATACCGATCGAGCACTCACCTTCACCCTTCTCGTCTCCGTCTTGCGCACCCTCCAGCCGCGTTGCCGCCACATCTTCCGCGGCCGCCACGGATTCCACTTCCGCGGTCCCTTCCGCCGCACGTTCTTTCACCCACGGCGCCACAACAGTTCTCGTCGTCGCGCCGTCAACAGCCGTCGTGAACGCTGTAGCTACAATTGCCGCCATGGCCGTGGCAACCACAAACGGGACCATGGCGGACATCGGGACCTTGGTGCCTTCACGGCACCGGGTCTCGACTTTCTTCGTCGCCCTACTATAGACCTAGGGGCAGCGCTGAGCAACTGCAAGCAAGGCATGACGATGCAAAGCTTTGGTGGTACCCGACCCATGGCTTCTCGTGCCTCACACATGCATGGAGCCCGTTGGTTACCATGGACGCACCGCCTTCAGTGCGCATCCCCATGCTGACACCGCCGTCTAGCTCCACGGTTGCTGACTCCAATGCCGGTCGTCAAGCCCCGCCTCATGTTCGGGACTCCAGTTGCGGCCCCTCCTTCGTCCAGAGGCAGGACCACGAAGCGACGCCGCTGTGTCATCATTCACTGCGGCGGCCATATATATCCTCCGCCGCCATGCCGTACTCGTCGTCACCCGCCATTGCGGTTCCCGTCGGCATTGATGGAGAGGATGAGGCGATGGGCTTGGAGGAAGTGGACTCAGAGGAGCACCAGATGATTCATGCCCTCGTCGATTCGACATTGTCTTCCCTGCCAACTTCCCTACGCTCCCTATTGATGCGCGCCCCGTTGTCGTCTCCCTCCACTCAGCCACGCTGAGGCGCGCGCATTAGAGTTGGTGGTCGAGGCCCTGGCGACACGATTCGCCGAGGCCAAGGCGAAGCCATTCTCGCCACCGCGCTCGTTGGGCTTCGACGTCATCACCGACGACGAACCGACTGGAGCATCGGTGGCGGGATCTTCGGCAGCCGCGGCGACGCCGTCGCCACACACCCCTAACGGGGCCCTACTTTTCCCGTGTATTAATATCCAAACGTACAGTGTCATTTTCATTCCACTTAACAACGACATATGTGTGTTTGGCAAACTGTAAAACGAAACAAAAATACGCTAAACACTAGGCAAGGGTCACACATCACATCAAACTAGATAGGGCGGAGCTAAGTTGTTGGCCGTGGGTCCCCTTCGCGTCGACAAAAAACTGTGGACGACAATGGGTTTAGAATTAGAATAGTGTAGTAGACCCGTGGATTTGAAAAATAAAAAAGGTCGTCTTGTTTAGTTGCTCGTTCATTCACTCGAGAATTTTCACTTTGCATTTTTATCCTTTTTCCATTATAAAATAAAGCAACAAAATAGAACTTTAATGATATTTATCTTTTTTCTACCATATACGCATCTCTTAGGACATCTAACTATGCATTCATAATGATAAAAACACAAGCTTGAGAGCCTTAAGAGACGCTTGCGCCATCCTTAGTTGAGCTCTAGCTCCGCCACTGAAACTAGATGCAGAGTAATGCCATATTCTGAGCTACTGGCTGGTTCCTGTCCCTGATCGCCGTCACCATCTCGGCCGCCTTCTCCCGTTCATCATCTCGGACGACCTTCCACCGTTGCATATCTTACCGCCTGCGGAGCTTGCCGTTTTACTGGGCCGTAGGCGGGCCGGGCATCCAACCAAATTCAGGGCCCGTAAAAACCATCCGACGGCAGGCTCCGTCGCCGAGCCAAACCCAAGACTCCTCTCATCGGATTGTCGTCCGCCTCGCCGCCGCCGCCGTGTTTCGCCATGACTGAGAAGTCGCCGGCTGCGGACGTGGAGGCCGGCCTCCTCATCCACCTCAACTCCGCCGGAGAGGTCTCCGATTCGCGCTCCTTCGCCTCCTCCCTCGGCGTCTCCACGCGGAGCTCGAGAGCGTCATCAAGAGCCTCTCCGCCTTCCGCATCGTCGACAGTACCGTACGCACCGCTTCCTCTCCACACATTTTCAGAACTCCAAGCTTTGTCCCCGACCCCGAGGCCTAACAGCACCATGACTTCCCGCAGGATATCACCAAGGAGACATGGGTGCTCACCGAGGAGGCCAAGGGCTACGCCGCGAAGGGTTTCCCCGAAGCGCAGCTTGTTGCTGCCATCCCACGCGAGGGCGCCACCAAGGACGTGCTTAAGGTGAGCTCTGTAAGGTTTTTGTCTTCGAATCGTATAATTTGGTTTGTTCCTTCCGAATGCTGACGTGTAGATTCGGGGCCTCCTAGGCAAATTAGGTGATGCTTTCGACGTAGGGATGAGGGCAGCAGCGAGGAACAAGTGGATCGGATTCGAGAAGGGGAACAAGGACTTGGTCCTCAGGAAGGTACGGATTTAAGCTCATTGTGCAATGTCGATAGTCAGATAGCTGCTCCAAGGGGCTCCATATTCAAAATAAGATTACTTGTCATAGCAAGGTTGTATTAGAGCAAATTGTGCAGTGTCGAGCCTATGGAGGTTTGGGATTGTTTGCCATATCGAGTTTTCTCAGTGTGTCGATTTCTGAGCTCAAGTCTCTTCAGAACTATACTTAAACAACAGAAATTTTCTTGTGCGAAATTGAACCCCATATAAGTAGGTCTGCTCGCCAAGTTGATCAATGACCTGTGCTTTTATCTGTGCTCTATATTTTTTTTAATCTCAAGATGCCTTATCTAATGCTTGCACTTTTATTCAGGTTGAGAGTGTAAAGGATGAGTTACAGGAACAGCTAAAAAAGCTACAGGATGGGGAGGTTTGTGCAATTGTGGCTCATTATTTCACCTCATCGTTTTCTTTTCATTTTCATTGTAACCATTCGTTGGTCTATGTTTTGACACCACTCAAAGTTTGTAGGCAGTATTAAGTGCACTGTATTGAAGATTTGTACTTCTTCTGCACTCAAATACAAATTTTAATTGGATTCTTTCCTAAAAAAAGCATTTTGTTGTAGACTGTTCCCGATAAGGTGATCGATTGATGATTTGAAGAGAAGAAAGCTTATCACGAAAGAGTAAGTTATATCGATATTAAGAGATGAGTTCTTTTCCGCCACATGTGCGAGGGTGATTGTACTAATTTTTTGCTTGCTTTGTTGCTATACAGGAAATCTATTTGGTACTCGCTAAAGAAAGGTCCTGAGTTTGTTTTAAAGAGAAAAACATTGGCAACTGATGTGACAACAGAACACCTTAGGAGGTAATTTTATTTCATTCGTCTCCGGTTTCTTTCAGAAATTAAGCATGCCGTTGCCGTGGCTGTTTGTTGACTGATTGAAATCTGATACTCGTATGTATGTCCATTTACATAGAAAAACAAATGCTCCAATTCATTTTCCTTATAGTTTTCAGTATAATCACTTGTCTGCTATTTTCAGTTTATCAGTTTTCATTAATGGATGCATATCATCTAATGCATGTAATGTATTTGTAAATGATCTCTTTTCCTATGTCCTATGTGGATATTGAATATTCTATATGCTACATTATCCATTTACAGACTTTGAAATCTCTACGAATTTTCTGTTCTGTAGTGGTGATTTGGAAGGACCTTGAATTCAAAGACTACAATTATGGAGCTCAAGGACAACCTATAGCCAAAGGTTATGCACATCCTTTGTTGGAGGTATTTCTACAGTTTGTACAATTTACCTACCACATTTCTGATAAATTGAGTAACTCCAAACTCAATATTTGCTTCAGGTTCGCGAGGAGATCCAGAACATCTTCATCAAAATGGGGTAAATGAAAACAATGTGTTTTCAGTTGTATTGAGATGTTTTCAGAAAATCAATTAACTCATTGTACTGGTGTTGCAGATTTGTTGAGATGCCTACCAACAATTTCGTTGAGAGCAGGTATGTGTAATTTCACCCTCGAAAACAAGCGTAAACATTAGGACACCATCCCTACCCCCATAGCCATGCTACAGCTGACAAGATTGTAGCTTTCGGTGCTACTTTAGTGGTACTAGATTTTTTATATAACCCTTGTGAGAGAGCACGATGTGACTAGTTGCTATGGTTTGCCCGTTAAGTTCCACTATATTCCTAACACTGCATGTGAATGCTGTGTTGTCAGCTTCTGGAATTTCGATGCACTTTTCCAACCACAACAGCATCCGGCTCGGGATTCACATGATACATTCTTCCTGACAGGTATTTTTGAGAACATGTTCAATCACAGCCTCACAGGAGTGAAGTTGAGCTTATATCTTAATTGTCAATTGAATTTTGCAGCCCCGGCATCTACAAAACAGTTGCCTGAAGAGTACCTTGAGAAAGTAAAGCAAATTCATCAATCTGGCGGTCATGGCTCAAAAGGGTATCTTCTGATATTAATTTAGTATATTAGCTCCAGTATTTTGTGGTGATATGAGATTGTTGTCTGCAGATATGGTTATGATTGGAAACGGGATGAGGCGGAGAAGAATCTTCTTCGCACACATACAACTGCAGTCTCCACGAGAATGTTATACAAGCTTGCAAACGAGGTAAATGGATAAGTGCTGCTCACGCAAGCATTGTTGTAGTATTTCCAATTTGCCACTTTATCAATCTTAATTTATCCAACTTGTCAGCTGTAGTATCAATCTTTGTGATGCCTTGTTGACAATGTTCATGAACTTGTTAGTCTGATAACTGTCATTGACCTTCCAGAAACCGTTTGCCCCTAAAAGATATTACTCAATTGATCGGGTTTTCCGAAATGAAGCTGTTGATCGAACACATCTGGCTGAATTCCACCAGATAGAAGGTTAGCTGTGTTATGTTATATCTCACTTACGTAGTCACTGCTTTTTCATTCTCAGGTTCCATACGGTTACCTGCTAACGCTCTATCTTCATACATTTTGTTTCAGGTCTTATTTGTGATTATGGTCTGACGCTTGGTGATCTGATTGGAGTATTGGAGGATTTCTTCGCAAGCCTAGGTGCTAAACCATCTTTTGCCGTAACTCATAGTAAATCCTGCATAAATATGCAGTAATAAGTGTACTGATTATGATATTTTCGCAAAAGAAAGTGTCTTGATTGTGATATAGCAGACAAATATATTCAGTTTCTCTTCGTAAGAAGGCTAACTTTCCAGAAAATAAAAGGCGATACAATGGGTGTAAACACAATGCATAAATGTATTAACTACTGAGCATTATAATTTACTTGGTTGCAAATGATAACTGAATAGTTCTTTTCAAGTGTGCTAGTTGTGCTAAAATTTCCGTGGCTTGACAAGCTCAGAAGCCTATCTTGCAGTTGACCTTGCTGCAGTTATGAGTATGTGAGAAATCCAAGAGTGTCATCTAGTATATCTTGAAAATACTCTATATTAGAAATAATGTGGTAACTGGTAGTAAATATATGTTGACCTTTGCCGTAACTCATATGTTGACCTTTCTTACTGAGCATTATATGTTGACCTTTGCCGTAACTCATAGTAAATCCTGCATAAATATGCAGTAATAAGTGTACTGATTATGATATTTTCGCAAAAGAAAGTGTCTTGATTGTGATATAGCAGACAAATATATTCAGTTTCTCTTCGTAAGAAGGCTAACTTTCCAGAAAATAAAAGGCGATACAATGGGTGTAAACACAATGCATAAATGTATTAACTACTGAGCATTATAAGTTACTTGGTTGCAAATGATAACTGAATAGTTCTTTTCAAGTGTGCTAGTTGTGCTAAAATTTCCGTGGCTTGACAAGCTCAGAAGCCTATCTTGCAGTTGACCTTGCTGCAGTTATGAGTATGTGAGAATCCAAGAGTGTCATCTAGTATATCTTGAAAAACTCTATATTAGAAATAATGTGGTAACTGGTAACTAATGAATTTGTTTCTTATTCCCAATCTTCTACTCCTTGTTTTCTCTGTTCATGTAATAAGACTTGTTTATCTTTCTTATATAGAGTTAAGACTTGATGCTTCTTCTCTTTGTTCTTAGGCATGTCAAAGCTGCGCTTCAAGCCTGCCTACAACCCTTATACTGAACCAAGCATGGAAATTTTCAGGTCACCGAGAGCTCTTTTTTGCTTGCGATATTTTGCGTCTCATGATTCGTATTGCTGTTGAATAATCATTGTGCTTCTGTTTTCAGTTATCATGAAGGGTTGAAGAAATGGGTGGAAGTTGGTAATTCAGGCATGTTCAGACCTGAGATGTTGCTTCCAATGGGACTGCCAGAGGGCGTTAATGTCATTGCATGGGGTCTTTCGTTGGAAAGGTAACAGGGCTTGCTTACAGTACAAGTTTGGATCTATTGTGATCTGTGAAAAATCAATATTTTTGCGCCTTTTGTCAATCAACTAAGAGCAGGCGACAAAAAAGTTCAACTGATATTGCGAAATGTTTTACATCTGTCAAGTGCTTGTTGTGAAACAAGGACACTGATATTGTGATATATTGTGATCCGAAAATATCATATGTATAGTTCCCCCTTTTTTCGTATTTCTTTTGCTGAGTCTTAAATCACATGATAAATTGTTAGCTGGCTGTACTTAATGGATCTTATGTCTTAATCCAGGCCAACAATGATTCTCTATGGCATTGACAACATAAGGGACCTGTTCGGACCAAAGGTATTGTGTTATATTGTCTTACGAAAATTAGTTCCTTTGATTACTAAGCAGCTTGTCGTAATGGTAACAAAGAAAATTTGGAGGGAGTACGAGCTTCTTATTCATATTCCTATTCTGATCTTTTCAGGTTGATTTCAACCTTATCAAGAGCAACCCACTTTGCCGGTTGGGACTACAGTAAGCCAGAGGGCTTTGACATTTTATTTAATGAGGATGGGTTGTTATTTTACCGTGAAAACTTGAGACTGGCACATATGTACTTGACACAAGAGTGCAAAATGTAATGCACATATTCCTATGAAATTTTAGTGAAAATCAAAACTGTTCTAGAAATCTGTTCTATTCAACAGGTTGCTTGCTGCTGTGAGGCCCGTCTGTCGTCTGAGTGGTTTGTGCAATCTCCATATAATTTGCATCGTAGCTTATATATGGAGATTGCTCATACTCTGGGACTTCTGACAGAAACTAGTTACGGCCGTCTGGTAATTATCATTAAAATATGTCCATGAGCAATCCAGCTTCTTATGGTTTAAGGCTCTGATGTGAATCACGTGTATACTGATCTGAAGAATCTGTTCGATGTTCAATATCATTTACTTCCAACAAACACATGTGGTCATCAGATTATAACAGTCGAGTTGAATCGAAAGATAAGTCTACTGAACCACAATGATACACACATACTACATCCCATACTACAAATAACAAAGTATCTTCACTATAACTTCCAAAGTGCAGCTATCTAAAAGTCGAAGTTTCCATGTTTCCCTGTAAACCAGATGTATTCCTCTCTGGACGTTTGTCTCTCTGCTGGCTAGCACCTTCGGTTCCAGCACCGGCTTTAGATCTTCCTATGCCTAATTTTGGCAAGCCTCGGTTCAAGCCATCCAACAAACACATGCTTTGCATAATTTCTGTCAAAAAAAAAAAAGAAATGTTTGGTAATTTAAGGGGTCTAAAATTTCCATGATCAATCAGGGAAATTAATGCAATTGCTGATCAATCATGTTTGTGTAGGAAATATACAAATATGGGGAAATATACAAATATGGGAGGCACCTACTGTGCTATTTAATTAACACACAGGCAGCCCCACAACTCACCATGTTTCAATGGGTTCTTGAACTATTATATACAAGTATTAATCGTATAGTTTAAAGGAATTAGTCGTCATTGCATAATACGTGTACAAATGCACTAACAGCTTATCTAAGCATCTTTGGTTTTGCATATGCACCACGGGAGCTTAGGAGTACATAAAGAAGGCAGCTTATCCAAGCGTCCTAGCAGATCAATTGATTTCTTGTTTTCCATATGCACTACAAGAACTCTGCAGTAAATCCAGAAAGGGGAAACTTGCACGTTAGATGTTACGATAATACCTGACTAGAAATGTAGCCACAACGTTCACATGTTCCTTGCTCTGGCATCTTTGTCGTTGTGGAGATCCTAAAATTTTCACCGGATCTTATGATGTCCAATATAGCTCTGGGCCTGCTCCAGTGATAATCTACTAAGCCAAAACTACTAACAAAAACATCCAAACATAGGGCTACTTTCTATTTTCAGATAACACAGGAATTATACAATGGTAGATGATGAAGTGTAAATGAGGTCTCCCTTCCTTTGGACAAAAAGGGACTTTACCTCATCCTTTCCAAATCTTTGATAATTCACGAGCAAATCCGCGGTATGCATTCGGTGAATAGATGCCTGAATCACAACATAATCAAGTAATCAGTACCAATTTTGATAAAAATATGATGAAATTGGTGGATAAAAGTAATATATTTGCAGGTTGCATCAAGTTTAGAGGGAAAACTTGGTAGGCCTTTCTAATATTGGCATGAGAGATAAATTTCACTTCAAGAGAAAATAGCAGAGAAATGAACAGTAAAAGAATCAGAAGTTACATTCGGTGGAGAAGTAATCCAGCTTTTTGAAGTACGCATACGTGTTGTGTAGTCAAGGATATATCAACATATTTGACAAGTTAAAAGCATAGTAAATAATGAAAAAATTGGTAAATTGCATAGCAAAGATATATAACGATCTCCTTCTCGTAGGTGTATTTGAAAGGCTTGCATCTTGGGATTGGCCCATCTTCACCAGTAGTTATAAAGGTACATCTACTTAACCTACAAGAGAACAGCGTAAATGCATGAAAATATCTAAGTAGGAAATCAGGAATACAACCAAGATTACCTTGCAATATCACCACGCAGAATGTTTAGCAAGACGGTTTCTGCAATGTCATCTGCATTATGCCCAGTTACGATCTTATCAGCTTTCAAGAGAGCAGCACCCCGGTCTAGCGCCTATATAGAAGGAAAGAATGTTCAGCAGCGATCTACTCTAGCCGTCGAAATACAATGCACCGTATAGGTAAGGAATACCTGTCGCCGAAAAACTCCACAGAAAGTACAATTGTTTTTCAGGCCAATTGCTTTCACAATATCATCCATTGTCCAACCATAGAGATCTTTATAGGAAACTATTTTCAGTGGAAGGCCATACTGCAAGGGAGGAATTGAAAACTATATGAACTAATTTATGTTAAAACCAGAATAAAACGACACCAACACATTAACAAATTGTGGCAAAACTTTGCGAGCAGAGGTTGGGTTCTTGGATTGTCACTAAATCTGGGATAAATGGGACAGGGGGAGCGAACCTGTATTTCATTCCTTTTAACAGTTTCTAGTGAGTCGTCTCTATATCCTGTGATTCCTTCGTCAACAGATAAAAGGAACAAATCCAGACCATAGTTGTGGCGACGATTTAACTCTGATAAGACATATGCAAGCACGGTTGAATCTGCATAACAATCATAACAAAAGATGTGTTGGAATCTGCATAAAGATCTAACAAGAAATTGGCCTGAGCTAAGACTCAATGCTAACCCTGACAATTGGTTAATCATGATATATATAAAATATTCCTGTTCTATTCATGACGGAACGACCTATTACCATCAGGTGCATTTGTACATAAATTGCTTTTGCTTCATTCAAAATATGTATCCTATATCTAGGTCTACAAAATAGTACGACTTGAGTGAATAGTTCGATAAAACCCGATCATTCATGATGATAGCCTCTAAAAAAGGCAACACATCCTGTATCAAAAGCATAGGTGTTTTCACATAGGGAGACGTTATTTTACTACAGTTCGGCAGTTCCATGAATAGTGGATACAAAGCATATCTATATATTTAAGCATCCCAAATGAATGAAAACTGAGAAATACGGTGTAATGAGTCTCATACAATGTAGGTGTTACTTTGCTACTTACTGATGAGCAAAAGCAGATCAAATCTCAGAATACCTTTTCCACCAGAAGCTCCTATTGCCACACGTTGTCCTGCTTTAAACAAAGTATTGTCCACGATAGTTTGATGAATCTCGTCCTCAAAGACGATGTAGAAGCATTCTCTACATATCTAAAAGAGGAAATGTGAGGACTCTTGTATGGCTGACAGCTGAAATTAGCACAGCATCCACTAAAATGCACAGAACATAGAAAACTGAACAGAAACAATATGAAGGAATTGCAAAAGTCAGCTGAATCAACCAAATCACTAGATCAACCGAAATTCTTCACAAAGTTCATGACTACACAGAAAGGACATCTTTTCCTCATCCCCACTTGGGCAAAATCAGAGCCAGCACAGTGAGGCAACCCAAAATTCTAACACTAATAACAGCTAAACCTTAGGCATCATCGCTGAAACTTCTCTAAAGCAACGCAACAAATTACACCGGCGTGACGACGGCGAGAACGAGACGCACCTGCTCTAGGGTTTTGGGCCGCTTCAGCGCAGCCTTCCGCTCGCCACACCTCACGCAGAGGCGGCTCCCCGCTCTTGCGGGCGGTACCCTCGCACCGTTGGCTGCGGAACTGTCCATGGCAGGATAGTTGACGGGCTCGACGAGTCGGCCGTCGGCGGAGTGGCGGCGCCGGGAAGGGAGGCGGTGCGGCGGTTTGGGGAAGGGCGCGCGCGAATAGTCCCCGGTTCCTTCTTTTGGGCTTTAGCCCAAATCAGCGATGGGCCATATCCAGTCCAATCTCAACCATCCAAAAAGGCTTTCTGGGTCCAACTCTATGATTGAACTCTATAATAAACCTTTTCCTTTTCTCTGTTTTTTTTAGACAGGACCTTTTTTTCTCTGTTGCAAATAAGAGTGAGATTGTTATTCTGTTACAATTTGCACATGGGAAGGCGCTGGGCAGCAAAGAAGCGGATGATTGTTACATGATCTCTTTACACAAACTGTGGAAAGGAGGTACTATGACTTTTAGCCCCTTGTCCTTAGTTTTTTGTGTGAACAATGAACAATGATTATCTTTATCTTGGACACATGTAACTTTCCCTATCACCAGGGCAAAGGCCAAAAAGTGAGGATGAGGAATATTTCGTTGCTCGTCCACCCCTATCATGCACGAAATCATGATATTGCACTTTTTGCGCGACGCATCATCATCATCTCCCCGCACACCAATCAAACCATTAAAAAGCACTTTCCTCTCACCTTTTCCCCGCGCGTCGTCTCAGCCCCTCGCATCATCTCAAGCTACTACAGCTACTCATCCCACCGTCTATGCGTGCGCGTCCAGTTAGCTTACGGCACGCCGAAACCTCAAAGGCGATGGTCGGTAAAAGAGACGGCGGCAGTGAAGGTATGAAGCTGGTGAAATAAATAAAATTTTAGCCGGAACGAATCAGCGAAAGGTCGGCGTCGGCGTACGATTCTCGTCGTCGTCAAAGGTGATATGCATGACACGGTTCCGTTCGACGGGCTCGTGAGACCATTTACGCTTGGAACTAAACACGCCGTGCGTCCACCGGCCGCCGCCCAAGCCTCGTGCGCATGAAGACCATGAATGCCGCCGGAGAAGAGACTAGCCTTGCTTTACTTGCTCGCCGTCCGGTCCGTGTGAGCCGGGCTCACGCTCTTTCGCATAAATGGTCGCCGTGAACACGTCACGAGAGGGACCCCGTGCCTCGCCTCACACGTACTACACGGAACGGGATCACGCCTTGCGTCCCGTCGCCTCCGTTCCGTCCCACGCGCAAATTCAT
Organism: Eragrostis nindensis; assembly: GCA_012490785.1. Lineage (NCBI taxonomy): Eukaryota > Viridiplantae > Streptophyta > Magnoliopsida > Poales > Poaceae > Eragrostis > Eragrostis nindensis. The sequence goes on along the minus strand of JAAXCT010003743.1, from coordinate 5,676 downwards.
TGCGGTGACGTCCTCTGCCGCCGACTCCACCACTGGTCCCAGTAACTTACTCATACTTGCACCGACTAACCGGATTACCGGTCTTCTTTTGCGCGAGAAGTGATGCAAGCTGTAGTAGTAATAACAGCACGCACGCGTGCGTGGCTATGGCTGTCGCCTTCACTGCACCGCCGCGCAACCGCAGCAGTTCATCGCTGTTGAGACCGACGGACCTGGTAAATTAAAAGAAGGAATCGGGAGGAGGAAAAGAAAAGCTGAGCAGTGAGCTCTGAGCACCGGGAATGGATGGTTCCGCAGCAGAAAGCAACGCCACAGCGGCGCGGCGCGGCAAGTACTCCTCGGAAAGGATGCCGTTGATTTCCACGGCAGCGGCATGCGCCGATGCGCATGCCGCTGCTAACGCTCGGCACCAGGCCGCTTACTTCGCCTCTAGATTCGATCGCGTGTCCGGCTCTTGCCTTCTAGGACTGACACTGGCAGCCGTCTCCTCGTCTGGTCCATTCCGCTGCCGACACCACCACGGATGGGAGTGAGAGAGACATACAGGTGCGTTCGTTTCCAGGGTCTAAATTTTAGAGGGTCATATTAAAGAGAATCTTACTATTTATTGTACTAAACAAAGTTAAATTATAAAACATTTTAGGACCTTCCGTCTAATTCGCGAGACGAATCTAACGAGAGTAATTAAAGGTGGTGATGTAAAGATGTACCTGTAGCATCACTGTAGCGAAAATATATATTAGTTAGGCTCATTAGATTCGTCTTGCAAATTAACACCCATCTGTCAAGAAGTTTTGTCATTAAACTAATCAAAATATTTGTAAATATAATTTTTTTTTTGATGTGACAGGTCTAAAATTTAGAGACAAGAAACGAACAGGACCGTATCTTTTCATTTCCTGAACGGGACGAATAATTCTCGGTCATCCGGAGCAGTTGAGCCAACCGTTCCGAGATAAGATACGATGATTATTTTGAGGCCATGGATTGAAAGCAAGTCCTATACACCAACTTGCTAACCACATTGATTGCATCAGTCCAAGAAATTGTAGCGAAGCAAACATCGACAGCGCGGCAGATGATCCCCTGATTCCTAGCTGCTCGTCAAGCATTGGATTCCCTCTCAGAAAATAGACCGTTTCGCCCCAGAGGATGATGCATGGGAGAAGGATAGGGAAAGAACAAAAGCCTGGAGTAATAGTAACCGTACCCGTCCATGGAATTTTTTAGAATATATTTTTTATATCGGGAATTACAGAAATAATACCGAAAATTGGAAATTACAAAAAAATACCCTGTCGTCGTGCGTCCACCGCACGAAAACAGGGTAGTCGTGCGTTGAACGCACGAAAATAGGGTGTCGTGCGTTCAACGCACGAAATACGTATTGTCGTGCGCTGGTCGCACGAAAATAGGGGTAGTCGTGCGTGGTTGCACGACTACTAGATTTCGAGTCACGGGCGCGCGAAGAAGCGTCTGGAACTGTTGGGGCCAGAGTAGTCGTGCGCTGGTCGCACGAAAATAGGGTAGTCGTGCGACCAACGCACGACTACTCGCCTTCTCTATTCGCGTCTCGCTCTCTCTCTCTCTCTCGCCGCTATCTCTCTCTCCGCTCTCTCTCCCGTGTGTGTGGTGGCGGGCCGCGGCGGCGAGCTGGTGGCGGGGCAGGCGGCGGCGGCGCGGCTGGGCGACTGAGGCGCGGCGCGGCTGGGCGGCTGAGGCGAGGCGCGGCGAGCCGAGGGCGGCGGCGCCGCGAGGCGCGCTGGGCGGCGGGCGGCGCGGCGGCGGCGAGGTGCGGCGCGGCGCGGCGGCGGGCTTCGCGGCGGGCGGCGAGTGTGGGCGGCGGGGGTGGAGTCCGGCGCGGCGGGGAGAGAGCAGCTCCGGCCATCGGGCCGGGCTGGAGGTAGAAGACGATTCTTTTTTTTTTTTTTGAATTAAGCTGCATTGCAATGTGAATGATAGTAGTATATCGATTTAATAGAACATGGATTGAACAAAAAAAAGGAAGTTGCATGTAATCGATTGCGTAGAATATATTCTATTAAACGTAATTGAGTAGAATAAAATTATTAGTAATATATATGTAAATTTGGTAGAATACATATAAGTAACTTTAGTCGAGTAGAATAAATGTAAATTTAGTATAATAGATATATATTTAGTTTTAAATGAAATTAGTTAGTATTGATCGAATTAAAATTTTGAAATTCGGGACATGCAAATTATATGTTTATGGCGTAGAACGAAAAATAATGAGATTATAGGAATTTGCTTTTCTGATTTTTTAGGTGCGGTCACGTCGAAGATGGCAAATCTTAGAATTTACTACGGCAATAGGGAAATTCGACAGGGTCCATATGGTGTTGATTTGAGTAATTTTGCTTTTGTGGATGTTGAGCATCCTAACCCTGACGGCACAAGGATGATAGAGATGAGAACTTGGTTGACCTGATTTATGCAACTAGACCCGATGATTTATTCTGTTAAGGTGCAATGTTGTGAGTCGTAGTACAAATCCAATTTTTTGGGAGCTGAAGGAAGTTCGTCGGACGGAGATGAGCTTGGCTGAATGGTGTCGGAAACGACAGGCTTCTTTCATTATGCTAGTGCAAGCGTGCCCGAGAGAATTGTATGATGACGCTTGTGCAGTTTCACAGACCAGTGCGGCATTAGAGAATGGACAGATAATCGGCATCATGAAATTGCAAGGGCGACGGAGGAAGTTAGGCATGAGGTGGTTGAGCGTGGGCACATGGGTCAGGCTGAGGTTGCTGAGGGCCAGGCCGACGCGGGTGAGGATAATGAAGCAATACTGAAGATAGTGAGAACGTGGATCGTAATGCAATGCATGAGGAGCATATGTTAGCTAATTCTCTCAATGACGATGATGATGAGAAGACGATGATGATGATGAAAATGGTACAATAATCCCATCCCAGATGAATGGAACAGGGAGGATAAAGCGAGGATGGAAGTTATGGACAACCGTGGTTCCGTTGGGAGTATGGGTCAAGCATGATTCAACTGAATCAGGTCTTCCCTAATCGTTCTGACTGAAAGACGCTGTGGCGCGTTGGGGCAGTGACATCGCTTAGAGAGGTGTATGTTGTGAACTCTAGCCCCGTGAAGTACAGTGTAAAGTGCAGAAATGATGGATGCAATTTTTATGTTCATGCATTCAAGCCGAAGCAGAGACACAATGGGTGGCCTCTAGAGTTGTCGAACACAGTTGCACATTGGAAAATGTTGGTCGAAAAACACCGCAACCTCACTGCTAATTTGGTAGCAAATGAATTATTTACGAGATCATCGAGAAGAGGGACACAGAATGTTCGTACATACAGCGTTCCATCGCTCGTCAATTCAAGTATGAGATTAGTTACCAAAAGGCTTGGAGGGCAAAGCAGAAGGCCTTAGAGAAACGTTGGGGCACTTATGAGGCTTCATACTGCAATCTATCTCGTGTGCTTGAGATTCTGAAGGCAAGAAACCCTGGGACATACATCGCATTCAAGGGAGACTGCGTTCGCTGATGATCAACCAAGGATATTTCGACGTGCCTTTTTTTCTTTGGGGCAGTGTATTCAGTCGTTTCAGCATTGTCGTCTGTACTTTGCGTGGATGGCACATTCCTGACTGGCAAGTATAAAAGGTCAAATATTGACTGCAATAGGAGTTGATGGGAACAACCAGATACTTCCTTTGGCATTTGCGTTTGTTTGAGGGAGAGAGCAAGGCAAGCTGGCTTTGGTTTTTCAGGCACCTGAAAGCAGGAGTTGTTCATGATCGACCGAATGTTTGCATCATACATGACCGTCATGCTGGGATCTTATCTGCCATAAAGAATTGCAAGAGGGGACGGATCAGCCGTATCCATGGCCTGACTGCAGAGCAGGTGGTGCAGCGTCATATGGGTGCTAATTTATAAGCAATTTAAGAGCAAAGCATTAATGGACATGTTCAAGAGGTTGTGCAGCCAGAATCAAAAGCGGAAGTTTGACGCTCTTGGTGGAGGAACTTGATACGAGCACAAGGTCTCACGTGAAAGAGCGAAATAAGAAACCAGGAGCACCTGATGAGCCTTTACCAGAGCCATTACCACCTCTTGGAGAAGGACTGGACCCTCCTAATGTTAGAAGAAGGTCAGCTAGGCGCATTAAGTGTTTTTCACACTGGATCGAAGCTGAACCAAAGGAGAAATGGGCAAAGCTGTATGACACGGGCGGTGCAAGGTTCGCGTTACTGTCCATTGGTTATGTGCCTACATTTGTTGTTCGATGTAGTTTATATGTTATAACAATTAGCCCTGCCTCTTTCTGTAGGTATGACATCATGACTACAAACAATGCTGAGGTATACAACTGGGGATTAGAGGATTGCGTGGCTTACCTCTGGTGGGAATCGTTGGGCATATTGCATGGTCTCGTTGGATACTACCAAAAGAGGCACGCGCTGCTGTTATTCAGAGCTTGAACGTGAGTACGCCATATTGTTCATTTATGGTGAAGCATTGGCAGAAAAGAACGAGAAGTCACTACAACACATGGTGCGTAGCATGGAAGTACGTGACCATCGTTTCGAGGTAACCCTGAGATTGAAAGGGGGTGTGTTGGAAGCGAGAGACAAGAGTTGTGACTCAAGAGGTGAATTTAGGACAGGAATTAAACGGATGGTGTGAATGCACTTGCAACAAGCCGAAGCCGTGCAACACATTCCATGTTCGACATGTCTCGCAGCCATATCACAGGTTGGTTGCAGCTCGTTATATGTGTCACCCTATTACTTAAAGGAAGTAGCTGGCGACCTGGACTGGGGAGTTCTATAGATTCACCTCACAATTTGATTTCACGGATTACGATAGAGATACCGTGATTTGTCTGCCTTAATGAATTTACTTAGACATCCTGATGGCAAAGGTGGTCGTCCGCAGATTAGGCGTATACGCAATGACATGGATGAATCTGAGGTTGGAGGGCCTATGAGAGGTGCATAGAATGTGATGACTATGGTCACAGGCAAAAGATTGCCCGCAGAAAAGGTGGTGAAGCCGGACCTTCAACTACTCGTCGTCGCAGAGCACACCAAGCACCTGCGCATCGTGGCTATGTTTGTATATTGTCAAAATTAGTATGGTTGTATGCTTATGTCGTTCATGTTGAACTAAGTTGTATGCGAGTCATTTGTGTGGAGTCAGTGTAAAAATATTTGTGTATGAAATTGTTGAGAAACAATTTCTAATATATATGTATTGCATTAGTAATTCTGTGTTGGTACTTTTTAATCGTCGTGTGTTTCAATTATTATGTTACTAGATTCTAAAATGTCTTAATGTCTTGTAGGGATGGAGCCGTCTGACGAGCTTTTGGACCCTTCTTGGGACCAGCGACACCGTGCCTACCTGCTGACCACTCGGGCGTACAGTAGTCGCTTCTGTTCTGATAGCCCATACACCAGTTAGGGCTTGGAGACTTGACCCTCGGTGGTTTTCCAGGTAGGCACATCATATTTTTTTTTTTAACAATTTTTGTGTACGTTTGGGACTAATGTGCAAGGTTGGTTTTGCAGGTTGGCTCGCGCTGGGTTGCTCCCTCTCGCTCGGCGATTCAGGCTACAGATGACGACCACGACGAGGCAGCTGTGGGCCCGGACACGTTGAGCGGTCTCGACGCTTCCCGT
>JAAXCT010003742.1:0-26179 GCA_012490785.1 Eragrostis nindensis | reverse complement strand
GTGCCTGGAACCGCCGCCCAAGCTAGCACCACCTTTGTTTTCTTTATATGGCGGTTGGCGAGGGGTTTACACTTGATTTTAGTGCAAAATTCATGTCATATAAAGAAAAGCCTAGGTCGTACATTAATGGAGATTTTTAGTTTCAAAATGATGTGTTTGGCATCAAACAGTTGGATTATACTTTCAAAAGCTGAAGTCGAAAATGCAGTTTCGCAAGACGGGATGAAAACTACGGCCTTCCACAAGATCCCAGGATTCTCCCCATCCAAAAGCAATTGTTGGTACCAATGTACCATGCCCTTAGTTTCTTTTTTGGCGAACAGCAGGTATAGCAAGCTTCAGATTATCGTCCATTTCGTGCTCCGAAATGGCCAAGGGATGCAACCCCCTTACCAATCAGGAAGAATGCTGATTTCTATCATTTCTGCCCTTGGAATGGTAACCAAACAGCCAACAAAGAAAATAAAGATGCTTAACTTTTGCACCTAAATTATCATAAAACCAAATCTGATTCTGATTCTAAAGCAAAACTACAAAGTTAATTATAGACCCATGTTGTACAGAAGTCTAAGCGCATGAAAAGTAATCACATAGCAGCATATAGTAATCTGTCATTATCGGCAACCAACAGCAGATAAAATCTCGAACTGTTTGCTCCCTGGAAGGTAATTCTTCTAGTTACATACAAGATATAGGTGCAGGCCAATTCAAGTCTCGATAATTGGTTGCTCCCTACATTAACACTTCTCCTCCTTGAAGCTTCTTGATGTGCCTCTGTGAGATTCAGAACAACAATAGGCTAGTGGTTGAACACGAAAATTAGGTTGAAGGATCAAAATACAACACTTTTTTTTTTAACAAATCAAAATACAACACTGATTCAGACATGATACGGTGTAGCCCTAATGTAGATTAACAGAAGTACAGAAGCCATGTCCTAAGGCTTTCCTCACTTAATTTTATTAATTCCGCAAGATTTTTACTATTGAATGTTAATTCCAGCAAACATTTCCAGGAACCAGCTAAAACTCTGCAAAGTCAGACGGAATTCCTTGTTACAATAGATACTAGTTCCAGTCCTACTACTGCATCTGGAGGTCGATGAAAATATTTTCAACTTTGGATTCTGGAAGAATTATTTCTTTTGCTTGGAATGTGATACTGGGAGTATATGTTTATATAAAGTTTATGGACTTGGACACATTCCTGCGAAAGAAGGCATACATGCTAAACAGCTTCTTTTGCACAGATTCTGTTCAATTGGAAATCTGAAACTCAGATAGGGTGTTCATAAAACTGGATCTGTCATTTTTTAAGGGAATTACAGTAGGGAAAGCCCTAGTGTGCTAAATATGATTATGTATAGAAAAAAAACAAAGAAAGGAAATTTCCACTTTCAAATTTTAAAGGTCCAAAATGGATCTGTCATGTCATGGGCATATACTACTAACAGGCTAAAACTCGTTATGCCATCAATACCAAATTAAGCAATCAAGAGATTAAAATCCTCACCAGGTGTTAGGACCACATCCCATCTACTTGGTCCCCTCTTCTAGGAGGCAATCTTTCACTAGTGATTGGTATATCAGGAAGTTCTCCAGCTTCCAGTTCACTCTCGCTCTCGGACTCTTCACTTATCCATCCATGGCAGGGAGGCCTTACAGGCTTTGCAGGAGCAGCTTGTCAGCTGGAGGCAGTGGTAGTACGGTTCAAGGATAGCTGAACCATTGTGAGAAGCTTGCTTCTCAAGGGCTAACGAGATATATTAGTGCGGTGTCTCATTCTGCCCCCTGAAACATGCATATGATTTTCCGGCGAAACTTGCACATGATTTTCCGGCGAAACTTGCACATGATTTTCCGGCGAAACTTGCATATGATTTTCCGGTGATACTTGCACATCATTTTCCGGCGATACTTGCACATCATTTTCCGGCACTGCCTCTTTACCACCTGCTGCTTTTTGTTGCTGCACAACGAAAGGGAGATCATTTTGAAATCTGACCGATGGCGACATAAATCAAAAGCAAAAATTTGGTCAAAATGAGCCACGGTTTTCTTTTAGAGATAATTCTCTCATGTGCTGTATCTGCCAGAATTTTAGTAATTGGTATGTTTGGTGCAGAACAAGTAATTGTAGGTTTGCAAATACCAACACAATGCTGAGAATTTGGCCTGGATGTATGTCCTTAACAATATCCCATTTTAGAAATTGTAAGATATTGCTAAGAAAACTACAGTTCATAGCCCAGAAGATGCTGCAAGTTCACTGAAAATGCTGCTTAAAATACAACAATGCACCTTTAACATGCTCTGGCATAAAAGGAACAAGTGCAACTACGACAAAGAAATCAGGCCAAACAGAACACTGAACACCAGCCATGTGTTATTTGAGTCATGAAAATCAAGAATAGGAACAACACGTGACAGACAGGCAGACATAAATATTGTGAAGGAAGGGAGTGCTCACCTGATCTGCTCCTCCTGTACCTGTTCTTCCAGTAGCTTATCAAGCACAACACGGTATTGTCCCTCCTCCAGGAACATCCAGCCTTCTCTCCCGTCCATCTGGATTTCAAACATTTCCAACAGAAAAATAGCATGTGAAGTGCTATTACAAGGCAAAGAAAAAAAATCAAGCTGCTTGCTTTGGTAGGAACATTTATGTAAAATTCAAGTGCATCATTTTCTGTGAACTCCACTCCACTAGATGATCCTGCAGCACAAGGGAAACCCATCAAAGTACAAGTGAAGCAGACCGGAGCAGCACAACCTTGGCAGCCGGTGGGTTCTTTAAAGCACGGAAGTGCCATCTTTGCTATTCCATCTGCACAGAAGAATTTAAAATCGCGTCCATCCGCCGCAAATCGCAACAATTCAGGACACAGGCCACAATCTTGGGGGAAAGGGTTGATATTTTTCATCTGGAGGGACTGCCCTAGTCCAAGGATAAGAAAAGAAAAATGCACGGCAAGAAAATAATAGGGGTTTTCCGAGGAGCACAAGAACACGAAGCAGAGGGGGCTGGGCAGGCAAGACAAAAAAAGAAAGATTACCGAGGGAGAGAGGAAGTCGTTGATGACCCTACGGATTGGGTCCTATTGAAGCCGAGCTCGGCGAGGCGGTCGATGGCGGCATCGATCCGCCGCTCCCCTCGTTTGGGCCTCCCCATCGCGTCCTCCTCCTCCCTCCGCTGCGCTGCGATGCGCTCTGCTCCGCTCCCCCTGTGAAGATTGGGACGACACGAGAAGAGAGAAGGTGAATGCCGAATAAAATCGGCAAGGCATCGCGCTGCGCCTTTTGGCTCTGGACCTCGCCCAGCAAAAAATGGTGAAAGTTTGGTTGCTGAAATTGATGCTGTGTGTACCTGTGCAAGGGCCACCTACAGGCTACAGTAGTCTCGTCTCTCGTGTGGCAATGGTTTTTCTCTTTCCTTTCTTCTTAGATCGCGCAAATACAGGCGTGTTCGTATCAAAAAATTTTACTATTTAAGAGTATTAAATAAAGTCTAATTATCAAACTTTTTTATAGATGAGCATTGTTTTTATGAGATGAATCTAATGAGCCTGATTAATCTATGTTTTAATACAGTCTAATTATAAAACTTTTTGTAGATGAGCGTTATATACCGTACTAAAGTTTTATAATGAGACGTTATTTAATACTCTTAAATAGTAAGATTCTTTTTGATGTGACATGTCTAAAGTTTAGGGACAGGAAACGAACCGCACCCTTAGGTTAAATATGTGTTTGATTGCAGTGACGAGACGTGACGAAGTTGGATACGATTATCCATTCCACTTTTTTTTTTTTTTGAACATCTCAAACCTGAATATAAATTAGTATCTGTTCGTACATGTAAAACACGCCGACACACGCCGACGCACTCCACCGCACAACGCACGAACACCCTACATCTATACCCGCTAGACAAAACACGTCCATCGAAAGATCATCAGAACCATCAGTCCTGATGCGCGACGAGGGACGTTGCACTCCCTTTGGTGTTCACCACGTGTGAGAGGTACCGAAGAACAAAGCCGACGAATTCATCACCACAGCGACAAATCCACCGGCAAGCACTCCTTTGCAAAACTCACAAACTCATCAGGCGACGCCGGAGAGAAGAACGTCGTCGAGACGGCAGCAGCCCGGGAGAACTTATTCCACAATCGCGTCGTTGCCACCGCTCCCTCCGACGCGACTTGGACACTGCGCATCCCCAGGGACGCACAAAGAACTCCTCCTTCCGGCAGCAAGAAGGCAACAGATCCTCCATGCTTCAGCCACCGATGAGACGGGAAACCACCATGGCAACCCGAGGAAGATTCGCCAAGATGAAGACCACCCCAGCACCTCCATGGCGTCGCTCACCGTAGCTGAGACACAGAAGGAGAAAAAAACGCACTCACCGAACTCAGCTCCGGGGAAGGAGACCGAGAACAGGAGACAAAAGTTCCCTCCGCGCCACCAAGCTAGGAGCCTCCATGCCGCACCACCATGAGCAGCAAAAGAAGAGGCCATCGCCGGCAGCCGAAGAGAAAGACCAGGACCACGTGACCACATCGCCGCCAAGACCCTAGAACTACTCTATTCCTAGGTATATTTAATACAAGACCACACCACAAGATCCGGCTTCCCCATCCCCTCCGGCGCCGGCGAGGCCACCGGAGGGTAGGGGAAGCGACGGAATCGACGGCGGTTTGGTTCGCCGAAGTTTCGCCCCTCTAGTTACTGTAGCGAAGGGGAAGACTCGGGAAGCCACTCCACTTTCCGGGTCGTATCTGGTACACCGGTTCCCGTATCCATTCCACTTTTTGATAGTGTTTGCATCGAGGACAAATAGGATGATGTCATCCAGAAAGATAATATTCTCACTAGATCGGAACGGAATTGTCTGTCATGGCAATTCTAACGGCACGATTATGTTGTCCTTCATTCGAGTCATTGTTTCAATTAACGATTGCGATCTTTTCCAATATAACAGCATCCCGTAGTGCCTATTTTTCCTAGCATTATCTAACCCAAGTCAGACCCAACAAGCAGTACCATTGTTCTAACTCATCTTCCAAATGGAGCTTTCTAGACACGATTGCGCAGTAGGGACCAAAACCAAACAATCCACAAGAAAAATAAAAGTTACAATACAATTGGAGACACAAAGGATATTACTTCCATGAGAAAACTCTATGTCTTAGTGTATATCTCACATAGTTCCATATAGATTATGTTCAGTAACAAAATGTTGACATGCCTCATATTTCATTATGTTTTGAATGAGCTCTATATCCTTACAGGCCTTTAACGTTTTATATATCGGGTACTCCCTCTGTTTCAAAATATATACAGTTATGACTATGTTTTTAATGTTCAGATTCATAGCACCTTTTGTGGGATTATTCCGTTTTTACCCTTGTTTGCTTTCTAATTGCGATTTTATACCTCTTTTTTCAACTTTGCGATTTTACCTTTGATTTTTTCAAACTGAAGCGTGACTTGCCCTTGCTGGGGTAAAATCGTAATATTTTTATTGCGATTTTACCCCTGATACAGCCGTAAACTTTGTCTTCGTTTTGAAATTTCAAAGGTAAAATCGCAACTATAAATTTCAAGGGTAAAATCGAAATGAAAGGCAAAGCAGGGTAAAACGCAATGACCCTAACGTTTTCTATGAATCTGATACAAAGCCAGAACTGCATATATTTTGAAACAGAAGAAGCAGATAAAGAAACCTTCACCCTATACATACTAGGGCATGCTCTCCTCTGAAAACAGGGCTTGAACCCTGACTTATGTTGAAAGCCAAGAGCCGAAGAGTACCTGATTTAAAGCCAAAAAAAAAATAAACAACCAAGCATATCGTGTTAACATCTCTCTCTCTCCTTGGAACGGCAATTACGTTTGGGTATTCCTCCTCTCTCGAACTCTCCTGGCGCTACTTGAGAGCAGGCGGAAAAGAGGCCCTGGTCGCCGCCGCGGTGGTGGCCGTCTCCGTCGCCTCCGATGGCCCTCGGGCATCGGGAGGTGGCGGAGACGGCTGTCCCTCTGCCGGTTCGGCGGAGTTCGTCCTAGTCTAGGGTTCTTTAGGTCTAGAGGCCTCCGGTGAGACGCCGGCGCCGTTGGTCGATCCGATTTTGTCCTCTCGAGCTCCGCCGCGTCCCGATGAGGAGCCCTTGTACAGGAGTCCATGGCGCGGTGGCCGCCCGTCTCGACGAGGCGGGGTGGCGGTCGGCCGTTTCGAGCTCCAGGCACAGAGGAAGCTGCGGGTCCAGCGGATGGAGGATGGTGGCTCGTGCTCGGCTTTCCCGCGGTGGTCGTCATCGCCGGCGAGATTCGAGCCAGGGCCAAGGCGGGTTGGGGCGCTGCCCCGGCCGATTGGGCGGTCGCTTTTGCTCATCGCGCCCGTGGCGGCGAGTGTCTTCTCCGCTCTTCAAAGCGTTCGCGCGACAGAGCCATTTGGCTCTGGGGAGCTCGCCTTGGTCTTCGAAGATGGCGGCCAGGTCCTGGCGCTGCGCGACGGCGACTGGCTTTGGTGTGCAAGGTCCCAGGATCTTTTTGTGATTTCGATGTTTGTCAGGGGCCTTTGTGCAATTTGGAAAGGACAGCTGTCCTCTGAATCCTGTATCGTACCTGTAGGTCTACGGTATCGTGTATGTCTCCTTAACTTTTAATACAGGTATGGTTTGATAAAAAAAAACAAAACATCTCGCTCCTTTCCTCCTCTTTTCCTCGCTTGCAGCTTCTTTGGTCTGGTACCTGCATAAAGATCCTCCTATGTCATGTTCCCCTCTCTGTATGAAAAACATGTTTATGGAGGTTGGCATAAAAGTTAGTAGAAACCTATTTACACTTTTTAACTTTCCCTCAACTAATCTAAAGAAAAATTATACAGCAGTTTTGCTAGCGTAAAAGGAAGCACACCAACTTCGACTCTGTTCAACTTTAGAAGACATACCATCACGCTCGTAATGCATGGCAGTACCAAAATGCAAATGATGAACAAGTGACACGAGAGGAGTGTGGTCCACCCTGTTTAGCCACTGGCACCCCCCGAAAAAACAGACCAATTCGTGTTGGTAACCAGTGACAAAATGTAAAGACGTGCTCTAATTACTTTGATGTTAGAAAACATATCACTTCCAATCTGTTACCAAGCTCTTGAAATCAAGAATTATTTATCTGCCAGTGAGAACCGAATGGGTAGTCGCCTGCACTCAAACTCAACAAGATTACAAGATACTCCACCCGTGCAAAAATATAAGTATTTTTTATTTTTTTTGGATATCACGTTACCGTTCATCTTATTAATTTTTTTTGAAAATATTGGTTAATTTTATAACTTGTTTTATTATTAAATATACTTTAAGTACGACTTATTTGTTATCGTTCATCTTATTCAAAAACTTGTGAAAATACTAGTTATTTTGTTATGAATTGTTTTATCACTAAGCATACTTTAACTTATTTGTTTTTAGATTTTTACAAATTATTGAATAAGACGAATAGTCAAACTAAACCTCTACAAATGCTTATATCTCTGTGATGTTTATATTTTATTTTTGAACAGAGGTAGCACAACTCTGATTCATGTCCTACACCAGATATGCTTCATCGATTTTGCAGGCAACGTCTATGCACTTAAGGGCGCGTTTGGTTAGTCTTACCAGCTTGGCCAGTATCATCTCGACAGAGACTGCCGAGGCAGCCAAGCTGACCTGATGTAGAATCTCTTTTTACCCTTGTGTTTGGTAGCCTGTCCACTCGCAAACAGGGTGAGCTGAGACGGTGTTTGGTAGCCTGCTTAATTTGATAAACTTACCTTGCATTGGCATAAGGTAGAGTTGCCATCCTCGCATCGGATGCGTGCTCCTCGCCCCGCCCGAACGTTCCGCTTGCAAGGATATGCGCCATGCCGGCCACTAGGTCGCCCATACTCTCGCTCGCCGCGGTGATCGCGCGCTTGCTTCACTCCCTCGTAGCGGCACCCACGCCGCTGGCGGCTCGCCCGACTGCCCGGGCGCCGACGAACCCGCCTGATGAGAGAGAGAGAGAGAGAGAGAGAGAGAGAGAGAGAGAGAGAGACTGCACGCATCCCTCACTTATGAGGAAAGGAGCTAGGCTCGGAGAAAACACCTTCAATTTTCATTTACGGCGGTGCAACTTTTTCGCTTCTTTTTTGCATCCACAGGGCCAGGCTCGAATGGGTGTCCAGGCTATCAAACAGTCATCCATCTTAGGCTGACTTCAACAGTGAGCGCAAAGGCAAATTTGCGTCGCCCACGCGGCACTGTGCGTCACGGAAACGTCTCCAACAGCAGGGGCAAAAGGGATCGCATATTTGCGCTCGAGGAGAGAGAGGGCGCAAAGATGCGATCCCTCTCTCCTCGCACCGCATCTCTGCGGGACAACGGGCGAGCGACGCGTGGGCCGGACGGTCGAGGACGACAGTGGAGGCGGGCGCGGCGGAGGTCCGCGCGCGGTGGCCGGCGCGGTGGAGGCGGCGGGGGAAGGTCGGCGGAGGACGCGGAGTTGGAGCGATCCCTGTTTATGGAGAGCACGTGGCGGAACTCGTCCTCGAGCCACACCATCGCCACCTGCACGGCGCCGGAGCCGGACCCCGCCGACGACCCAGACTGCGTGGGGCTTAGCACGGCGGCGCGGGGCGGCTCATGGGGAGCGGAGCGGATCCGCCGACGCCCGCGCTGCCGCCGCGGCCTGCTCTGCGTGCAGGGCCGGCGCGGGGTGAACGGGGGATGAGGCGGCGCGAGCGTGGCTCGCGGAGTGCCGGCGTGTGGGCGCGGACGCGGAAGCTGTGCTCGTCGCAGCCGCCGTTTTCGAAGGCCGAGATCCAAATTTGCGGCTCAAATGGAACCCCGACGCATAGACTTCCGATTCCCCCACTTCCCAGTCTCCCTCATGCTCTTCCCCATGCCTGATTTGAGCTTCCAAGCTCACCCATGGCGTGTGGGAGATGAGCCCGAGGTGCTGCTGGAGCGGTGAGATGCAATGCAAACAAATGCGCTATTGCTGTTGGAGCCGGTCACTTGCAGTCCGAAGGCAAAACACTGCACACGGGAGGCAATCGCCCATTTGCCTCTACAAAATGCGCATCATTGTTGAAGTTAGTCTTATGTGTGCAAGCTCCTTAAGTCTCTCTATGGGTTGAAGCAAGCATCTAATCTAAGGCCAGGTTAAAAAAGCTGAATGACTTACAGATTCTTAACCTCAAAAGAAGATGAATCCCTACCCAGAATTCTGGCGGGAAAAGTCCCTCTTTATTGTATATGTTGATAATATCATTCTCGCTAGCGAAACTTAAAAATTCTGCATGAGGGGATGTTCAGGTTACCAGACAACTACCGTCTACACATGCCCTTACCTTAAGGTTCGATAATGTTTTTTTTTTTTTGCGAAGGAAGGTTCGATAATGTTTGTCCGTACTGAAAATAGAACCACCGCCAATCAGGATGCTAATCGGAGCGACACCCGGACAGGTTTTGTTAAAATAAAAACACAAATTACCTCCGGCAAGCAAATCACATACGCATACAACAAGCAAACCAATTGATGCTCAACAGGTAGCCTCACAAGATAACTCCGGTAACAACCAGATACAACTTCAGCAAAACAAACAAATCCATACAAACAGAGTAACCAATCCGCGAGAATCCTAGACCTGTTTCGCTAATTATATAGCTAAAACTCCAATAAACCAAGTCATTTTGCACTCTAGATAGGATAAGTAGCAAAAATTGCCAGCAACCTGCAACCACCAAGTCGGAAATGAAGTCATTTAGCTGGAAACGACACCATCATTGAGCGACAGATTAGCCAGCTGCTGCTCAGGGGAAGCATTGGTCTGCTGAAGATGCTGAGCAGAACGGAGAACCTCCATTGCTTCAGCAACCTTGGCCTTGAGGGCGTCTGGTGACTCGAGCAGGTGCAGAACCTCAGTCTGGTCCATCTCCAGAAGCATGCCAGTCACCTTGGCAGCCTGCTCATGCTCCAGCTGATCCACAAGAGGATACAGATTCTCACCAAGCATCTGCAACACCAAAAAAGTCATGATCCATCTTTGGTAAGATGATGCACGGATCCCAAGAATAAATAGCTACCATACCAGTCTCTGCTGCTCCGGGGGTGCGTTTGCAAGCGCTGTAGCCAGTGCCCCAATCGGAACAGGCTGTGACACACCAGCATCTCTAAGAGGCATTCCACCACCCATCTCATATGGAGATGGCATCACACCTCCAACACCATGCATGCCAGGATCAGGCATTCCACGTCCAGTGGGATAGCGGTATCCACGACCACCTCTAGGGAACATCTGCATCATAAAGAATTATTATATTAGAGTTCCACGACTACCTCGGGGAGAGTTCCAACTAAGTATAAGAACAATAACGGACAGGCATAGCATACCTGTTGCTGACCACCCATTGGCATGGGTTGCTGCATTCCACCAGCACGCCTACCAGCAGGACGCTGTGGTTGCTGCCCCTGCTGAACCATAGGCATGATAAAGTTCGGCATTGGGGCACCAGGCCTCATTCCAGGCATGAGGGGTTGCTGGAAGCCAAATCCAGCCTAACAAAAAAACATATGAAAACTTGCATTAAGCGGGTTCACAGCAGAATTCATGCAAAGATGTTGGCAAGGTCTATGAACCACATAGAATGGTGTCAGGAAATATTTTCCATGCTTCATATACCTAATTACAAAAAGTTACACATAATCATGGACCATGTAATCAAGTTGTAAACCAGCGAAAAAGTAAAGGCTGAATATCAAAGTTTGAATCCCAATCCATTAGTAGACCACAAAATAGCACAATGGTAGCACAGAAGCAGTATGTTTGTTTTGAACACATAAAAAAGACCTCAAAACATACAAACTCGACAGCAAATGATACTGCATATAAGTGAGCATTTAGCCTCAAAAATAGAAGGTAAATGATCCAAGGAAATTAGGCGAATAAATTAACAGCAAAGTAATACAATGAAGCAACTTAAAAATGACAATATTAGTGCTATGCACCCACTCAAGGATGACAGTACAAACCAGTCCTTAAATCAAAATAACTTTTAGACTTAACGAGCAAAATTAGCTGACCACAAAACTTATCAATCCACATTGATGTTATACTAATATTAGCCAAAAAAAAAATTCACGCACTGAAGTTCTGACAATGACGGTCTTCTTGGCCAAATCATAAAGGGAAAAAAGAACACAAAGAAAAGAAATAAACACTGGCTACTGCAAGATACCAATTTTATCACGATATAGTAGAAGTCCAAAGAAAGATTCGTTTTTACCTGAGGGTTAATAAAGGCTGCGGGTGGCTGACCATAAAACAACTGTTGACCAACTCCAGGGACACCAGGAGGAAACATGGGCATGCGAGGACCAACAGATGGAGCCATTGCCACAGGCCGCATTTGTGAAAACTGTGCCTGCAAACAAAGCATTTAAATTGATTGTTCCCAATCAGAAACAATGGCATTACATATAAACAGATTAAAAAAAAAGGCAGCCCGGTGCACGTAGCTCCCGCTTGCGCAGGGTCCGGGGAAGGGTCCGACCACATGACATATAAACAGATGCTAAAATAAAAAGAACGCCAAGTCTACTCAGCTCAAGAAGTCATCCAATAGACACCATTAGGGACGATTTGCAAGTCAACACTTATGACATGAATAAATGATAAAATTTTCTAACATGGGTAAACAGAAAATTTAGAGTAAAAAAAACCCTTACAATTGAAAATGCATATTAAACAATCAAATGCAAAGAAAACTCAGAAAAACAACAGGATCCGAACACAAACCAGGATTAGCCATACATCAAGAGAAGCAAATAGGTAGCATATCTCCAGTGATCTTTGCAAAGCCAGAATTGTTAATTTGTAACAGAATTTCAATACAAATATGCAGAGTTCCATGGGTAAAGACATCAGAATAATTAAATAAGTACAGCGTTAATTGTATAATTGGATAATTAAATAAGACAAGCAAAAATTGAGGAATTGCTCTTTAAATAAAAACCATTCGGTGCATATGGAATACAAATTGCACAACCAAGATAACAGCAATGTTCAGCAAACTAATGTTCACAGAGGCATGTTACCTGTAGCTTCGCCTTCCTGTCCTCCTTGCGCTGTGCCAGAGCCACATAGAGTGGTTTGCTGCCAACCATCTTGCCATTCATCTCAGCAAGCTACGAAAAGAAAACAATTATGTAAAATTCCTAGCAACAAATGTTCAAAATCACATTAACCCAAGTCAGCTTACTGCTCGGGAAGCATCTTCAGCAGATTTCAAAGCAACAAATCCAGATCCTCGGCTGACACCATTTGAATCCCGCATAACCTGAAATGGTCCCTAGTCAGTACCCAAAACAGTGAAGAGGATTACTAATCGATCAGTCTCTGTGTATTCAAACAAACCTTGCATGACGTAATAGTGCCATACTCAGCAAAGAGCTCACGCAACTTATCATCATCAACAGTGTCCTCCAGGTTTTTCAGATACAAGTTAGTGTTCTGGTACTTGTCAGCTACCTCTTGAAGGTTCTTTTCAAATTTCTCCTTCAACTCCGTCTCCCTTTCAGATTTCTTCTGTGCCCTCCCAACATATAGTTCCTTCTCATTGATTACCTTGCCATTCAACTCTTGAACAGCCACAGCAGCATCATCTGCACTCTCGAAGTTGACAAATCCAAAACACCTGGATTTTCCATCACTATCGCGCATAACAACGGCGCTAGTTATGGTTCCATATTTTCCAAACATCTCCTTCAACTCATCATCAGATACAGTCTCAGATAGATTCTTCACATAAACATTACTGAACTTAACATTGCTTGAAACATTCTCCCTATCCTGCTTACGGACAAAGGGGCCAACGTACACTTTCTTGTCATTTATAAGCATCCCATTGAGTTTATCAATAGCAGCCTGAGCAGACTCATCCCTCTCAAACTGAACAAAGCCATAGCCCCTAGATTCTCCAGAAGGGTCTGTTGCTATTTTACAAGAAAGTATGTTTCCAAACACGCAGAACGTGTCATACAATGCTTTGTTGTCAATTGACTTATCAAGATTCTGCAAAATAGAAGGAACCATTTCAGCATAACAACCACCAACCCAAGAAAGAATAACAAACAGAATTGTTACAGACCTTAATGAATATGTTTGCTGCGCCACTTTTGCGCGAGCTGGGGTCGCGGTTAGAATACATTATCCTGATAGGCAGTGGCGGAGCCAGCTTCAGATAGTAGAGGGGGCCGCTACAGTAGCAGAACAGCTATAGAGCTCCAGAACAATGATCTAACCTCAGCTAGCTATAGTATTTCTCAGTCTAAGCAGCTAAATGAAGAATTCCAAAGAACAGGCACCGTTGTCCAGGCTTTCTCCTCTAATTTTTTAAGCGGAAAAGCAGTTACAGCAGGGGTTCTTCAGAAAAATTAGTCAGCCAAGGGGGGCCGGGGCCCCTTCTGGCCTGAACGTGGCTCCGCCAGTGCTGATAGGCTTCCCATTGATAGGAGTGAAGTTAAGCAGTCAAGTGCCCGTGCAGCTGCAATCAAATCAATAAAATGTCAGTTGCGAAACAAAATGCCATACGAAAGAACAAGCAATCCTTGTTCAAGCGCACATAGCCAAATTGTTCATTTACACCGGATGAAAAGCATTTTGACACCACCGATGTTATATGAAAACAAAGTTGATTAGAAGGCACGAATTTAGCAACAATAAAATGGTTATAATTCTTCCCTCAAACATAGGCAGCCATTTAGGACATGCAATTCAAATGAATATGTAACGCACAACACACTTCCTAATTCAAGAAGAACAACCAAACCGCGCTGTAACAAATGACCAAAAAATGACCAGCATTTAGCATGTAAAAAATCCTGGCGCCATCTCACCACTAAATCATGAAAAATAGGACATCAGAACAAGGGTTGCCTTTAATTCCTATAAATCGAAACGCAACAATGCGACACAGGCCATCAAACCCTAACCACACCGGGAAAAAATTCATCGTGCCTATCGAAAGCACCGACTGGGGCAACCGCATCTAAACCCTAACCGCCGCAAATCCGAGCGCCGGTCGAAGGCGCTCGATCGCGACCGCCGAGACCGTAGCCGACCGACAGATGGACGAGAGGGGAGGGGACACAGCGCTCACCGTCGGCCGGGTTGTTGTAGTTGACGTAGGCGTATCCGAGCGACTTGCGGGAGTTGATGTCCCTGCAGACGCGGACGGAGACGACGGCGCCAACCTGGCTGAAGACGTCGAAGAGCTGCGCGTCCTGCACGCTCTCGTGGAGGTCCCCCACGTACAGCGAGGTCGCCGGGAACGCCGACGCCGCCGCCGCCGCGGCCCCGGAGGCCGGCGAGCCGCCCTCGGACGCGGATCCCGCCGCCGCCGCCGACTGCCCCTGCGCCGCCATCTGGATTTGGTTTTTTTTCTGGTTTTTTGCGGATTTTTTTGGGGGTAATTTTTGGTTTAGGGTTTGATAAGGGTTGGGGGGCTCCGGGTCCGGGCTCCCAACGGCGGCGTCGTGCGGAGGCAGAAAAAAGAGCGCGGTGGCGGCGGCGCGGGGGAGGAGCCGCTATTTGTACCTCCCGGGGCAAAACCCTCGTCGCATCTGGCCGTCCAATCGGGCTGCGGGCGCGGATGGACGGACGAGAGCGCGGGTGCGGACTCTGGGAAGCCGCTGTGGGGCTAGGGATGATTCGATGACGTGGTGGCGCTCGGGCGTTCGGAAAACTCCTTTTTCCGGAGGCGGCAGGACAGGCCGGGTGGCGTGGTGCACCTGGATTGTGTTTGGGAAATTTCGGGCGAAAGTGACCGTTCAAATGACAAACCGGCTGCAAATAACTACTCCCACATAACATAAGAAAATGTGTAATCAACATAGTCTGAGAAATGAAAACGGGCCATGCAGTTCCGTCTCAATCGTCACTTGTCTTCATCACATTAAATTGGCACAGAATATGTGTACGTGTGAGTAGTGCAAACACGAGTCTGCATACATTGTCGTGAGAGTCTTAAAGTAGTTGCCATAATATTTATGTGGCTATCAACGAGGTGAATTATGATAACCTCTCATTTAGTAATATTAGAGTTGAAACTGTTAGGATCTGTGTCAGCGGTTAGACGTTGAAGTTGTTACTTGTGGAGCCATTTTTAGTATAACCAATCTTTGAATGCAGGAACTCGACCTGCGGGGGTATGACGGCCCCCGGGTATTTTTTTTAAGGAGAACGATCGTCTCACACAGATCGAGAAAACCCCCGAACCCTCCTCCGCACCATACACAGGGACACAGCAGGCCGGTGAGAATCGGCGCGAGTACTTAACCTATGCTTTGGTCCAACGGAGGAGTGAGGGGATTTTTTTATGCATTGCAGCGACCAGAGCCATATCGCAGGAAATAGTCGCTACAGTGCAGGTGCCGCGGCGGATCGAACCCGGGCCACCAGCCAGCGTCAACTGGAGCCAACGCCCCTGGAGCTGGCGGTGCTAGCCACTCGGGCCGACCCGCGTTGGCCTTTGAATGCAGGAACGGGAGTTATAATTGAGCACTCAGGGTGTAGCAAGATGCCCCGGTCGACTTTGGAGTTCCTGGGATGAAAGACATGTCAGATCTTACCAAGGTTTAGGAATTAATTTGTCAGATCTTACCAAGGTTTAGGAATTAATGTCAAGGACACGCTCGTCATCAGTGACATCATAGATTAGCGTTAGAGTGCAGACTTTTTTGTAGATGTCAGAAATGACTTAATGCCATAAAGTATTTTATCGAATATTCATACAATGTAGCAGACTAGCAGTTGATCCGAGGCATTTTAATCGTCGCTAAATAATGACTTTTAATCTCTATATAAATACCCGTCCATGGGTATAAAGTGACAGATTTTAAATTTTGAGAAAGTGTGCTCTCCGTATCTTTCATGTCTGGCGGCTTTGTTCTTGAGTGTGAAATTCAGCAGAAACGCTCAAACTTACGTATATCATTTAAAGAAAATCTTGCTGTAATACTTCACAGCTTAGTACCACATTGCCAGTTTAACAGAGTTACTCTAGCTTATAAGCCTTGTTGATTTAAGACGTAGCACCTCCGGTTAACCTTTTTGAGCAAAGTGAGGACGAAGCTCAGAGAGGTGCTACGCATGTGTGTCCGCCATGTGGGTATGCTGGGCTTTTAGCGATCTTTGAGCTGCAAGTGCTACAAATAGTATCAGAGGATCACCCTCGCTGCACGCCACTCTTGCCTGTGGCAATCTCATGCATGTTGCACGCCACGCTTGCGTGGTATTCTCATGCACCGAGGGTTGATCCTGGGTAGTTCACTGCCAAGGACGTCAGTCCTTTTAGGGTGACTGTAACCCCCGCATTTTAGTACGACATTGCCAATTTAACAAGAGGTACTCTAGATTATAAGCCTTGTTGGTTCAAGACATAGCCTTGGGGTTAACCTTTTTGGCAAAGCGATGACAAAAGCTCAAAAGAGTGCTACGCATGCGTGTCCGCCCCATAGGTGGGCTGGGCTTTTAGCGATCTTTGAACTGCAAGTGCTACAAATCCTTTTTTTTTTACATCTCTGATGTTGTAACCGTTATATTTGATTGCTTGTGGCTGCCTGGAACCCTTGACAACATATCCTTGATGTAAGCTTCATGACTATTGGAGCTAGGGAAACCTTAAAGTATGAATGTTTGGTGATTGGATGAGAACCATAAATGTGACTAACACTCTTTGTGAGATCTTATAGGTCACATATAAAGAAAGCTCCGTCCATCGGTGATGTATGTCAACACACAATGAATTTAATGTCAAGGATGATTGGTTGCCTTTATCAACACAAGAACGGACTTGATGGACTCGCGGAGAAGATATGGATCAAGGCTAAGGACATGCTAGATCCAAGCGAGTGTTGCTTGATTAGATGTTAGCTTGAGTCTATAGGAAAACCGGACTATCAAGAGGGTTCGAGGTGTTTATCTTAGTGCACACTAGTTACAGAGATCATTGAATGCATAGTGAGTCTCTCAGGAGCTAGGGTGGCAGAAGAGGGTTGAAGAAACCAGAAGATCACGTTTGGAAGAAAGGATCAAGAAGAAGATCGAAGCTGCAAAGACAGAGGAGACCGGACGGTACGGTCAAGGAGACCGTACCATACGGTCTACAGTGGAAATCCAGACAGAAAAGCTGAAGTTTCTGGAAGTGGAGAAATAGAGACCGTAGCATTGACCAGACGATACGGTCCTAGGGACCGGACGGTACGGTCTCTATTGAGTTTTTCAGACCGGAAGCTGAAGTTTCTAGAAGTTGAAGAATGAAGACCGGACCATTGACCGAACGGTACGGTTAAGGACCGTATGGTACGGTCTTACAGGCAGAAGCAACAGAGAAGGAGAAGTTTCTGTTGGCTGAAGAAGAAGTGGAGACCGGACGGTACGGTCCTAGGGACCGTATGGTACGGTCTACTTTGAGAAGTGGCGCAGCACTCCCTGGACGCCGGTCTGGTGAAGACCGGACGGTACGGTCAATTAAGGACCGGACGGTACGGTCAATATGACGGTCATCACGCAGACTGGCACTTTTGGACAACGGCTAGTTTGAGGTTGATGGCCTATATATAGTCGGTTGTTTGCCTCTTTGAGGTGCTCTTGGACCCAGAAAAGAGGGGAGGTGCTGCCAAGAAGCCAAGGGGAAGAAGTGTGAAGCACTTGAGAAGGATTTGGAGTGATCCTAGTGCTTGAGAGAGTAACAAGTTGCATCCTTTGATCTCTAGGCTAGTGTGAGCTTGAGAGAGTCATCTAGAGCTGTTACTCTTGGTCTATGGCAAGGCCTAGACCGGTTAGGCGTCGGTGTTGAGTTTGTCCAAGGAGATCGTGGAAAAACCGGCACAAGTTTGTACACGGTCTTGGAGCTTCCCGTGCGAAAAAAGCATCACTAATGGAGCGCCCTTTGGCACGCATGAAGTGCGGAGCCTTACCTCCGGACGTGCCCCGCGACTTCACTCGGAGGGTGAAGTGTGCTCTAGGAGAGATCGCCATCGAGCGGAGGGACGGGGTCGAGACTCCGACGGGAGTGACCCAACGTGGAGTAGGGGAAGGCGCCATCCTTCCGAGACCACGGGAAAACATCATGAGCATTCTTTATCCCTTCTCCTTTACTACTCGTATTTACTTATCGCACTATATATGATTGCTTGTAGTATTTGAGTTGTGCTCTATCTATCTAGCTTGTGAGTTTACCTTGGTACCTACTAGCTTCACTAGGTTTGCTTGTTTGTATTGCTCGTGTGCTTACTTGTTGTAGCCTATCTAGTAGCTCTAAGGACTCTACTTAGTGTGCCTAGTATCCTTGATAGTCTTGTCTCTAGTTATCTTGTTGCTTTACCTAGCTTAAGTCTTCCGCTATATGTATCTTGTGCTAGGTTGCTAGTGTAGTGTTTTTTGTGTTATCTATATCCACTAGCCATATAGGTTAAGAATACTCCTTAGTGTTTTTTACCTTGTTATTAGAACTACTTACTAGGAGTTGCTTGGGTGTTAGTGTTTGGAAATAGATTCTAGAGTGCACCGATTCACCCCCCTCCTTCTCGGTCACACGATCCTTACACTTGACTTTACTCTTGCTATATTGCTATTACATGCTGAGATTTTTCATCTCACACTTGCTTTCTTGTTCCAGGTAAAAGTTAAGGAGTAGAAGCATGAGTATGGGTCATGGTGGCACGCACATTCCAGCACCGTCGAATGCAATCTATTTTAAAGTCAAATGTTTTATTTTATTGTGGACCGGTCCAGTGGTTTAAAACTTTCATTTCAGTTTGCTTCCGCTTGTGACTTTGTTTTGTTACAATAATAAATGTTTCTTTTACTATGCATTCTTTTCATTTTTGCAATGACGTTTCATGCAGTACCGCACTTGTTACATGCGGGTGCTACACTTGCATGAGCATTATTGATCATGCTTCAGAGTTTTGAGTAAAGTTTCAGTTACATTTGAATTGCGTTCGATTTTCTTAGAACGTGTAATGCACGAAAAGACTGAATTTGACTGGTTCAAGCAAATAACAAAAAGATGATTCATGAAGGTGATATACATGACAGAGGAATGTTGTAATCAACATTGCTTGCAGCCTGATTGTTTGCGTGGTTTGAGAACGAAAATGTCTCATGCATCTGTTTCAGTCCTCGCTTGTATTCATACAATAAACGACGACACGACCTACGTATGTTTTTTTTTGTGATTACTCATATAAATTCAGACACTCACAACGTACGCATGCTCACGATCACCCTTATGTAAGGCCCACTCTTCATTTAGAGGTGTTCATACATTGTTATATTATGACAGTCCTAGTAGAGTGTGTTTTTCACTGTGGCGCTACGACTAATATCAACGTTTGACAACGAGGTAAATTATGATAAACTCAGTTGGTAACCTTATAGCTGGCTAACGGTCACGCCCCCACTTATGCATTTTTAGAACCCATTTAGAGACCATGCTCGTGCATATGTTGCTCAAATTTGAGTAAATTTCCGTATATTTGAGTTGAATTCAATGGTTCAATTAAATAACAAATAATGGTTTATAAAAGCAATCAAATCAAAAACATTCGACATGTGCCAAACGATACTTTATAATCTAAATACATCTGGACTCATACAATTTTTTGGACCATAATACATTCGACATTAAGATGAGTTAAAGTGATTTGTTTAAAATGGATTTATGTAACTCACAAATTTCATGGATAAGTAGAGTCATATATTAATTTTAGAGATTGATGCATGTAGATGAAGAAAATATGTTTTTAAATATAAAAAAGTGTGAATCCATTTTAAAACCTTAATAATTCACTCATGGTTAAAAGCAACCCACTTTGACGAACTTCAATTTAACTCCATGAAATAGTTTTGTTGAAACTTGTCAAAATTATTTTCACATTCTATTAGCCTTTTTGGATAATTTTAGAGAGAGAGAAAATGCTTGCAAAATCAAAACACCCATTTTAACTCTTAAATAGATTTCAAGTGAAAGGCTAAAGTTTCAATCAGCGCTCTGAGAGAGTAATAAATGCATCCATCTAGTTCTTTGTTGTAGCTTAACTGAAGTTTTGGCTTCCTAATCTTGGTGATTTTGGTGTCACTTAGGTGGCCTAGCATCGTTCATGAGCTTCATGGAAATCCTGTGTTGAATCAACAACAATCTATGCCATTATCGACATCCGAAAAAGAGAGGGTACCAACGTTTTTCCGCATGGGGGCAGGGGTGCCGTAGTGGGGAGTCCCAACTCCTTGGTACATTGGGCTCTCTCTCCTTATATGAACATTTCCATTTCTTAAAATGGCTTTTTTATGTGCCAATTTAAGCTCGACGGTGTTATGTTCTTGTTGCCATACGTATAGCTCCCTATCATGCTCACGTAGTGCGCATCTGGATAAATGCTATTTTAAGTTCATCTTGGCAATTAGCATAGCTTATAAGGGACAAAATGAATACCAAACTGAACCCTCACTTGGGTGTTTTGATCAATATTCATTTCAAAGGGACCCTTTATGTTGCTTCCGCTAAAAGAGGCTTCACCATCAGGATTGTGCTCCAGTTACGTTGGACCAATTTCAAGGCTTACCTCAGCACAAGTATTCATCGCATCACAAGCTCTATATCTTACTATAATGCGTGGAATGTTCATGAATACTCAAAAAAGTCAAAAAGCAGTTACAACATATACATTACTACACTAGTACTACCTACTAATAATTGGAGGGAACCAAATATGGCTCCTCCAATGAAAATTTCAGTGGTCCTTATATGAAACTATATTACATCCTTTGCAATTATATTAAGTTTTAGACAACACCATATGTCTATATTCATCTCTTGGTATCCAGCGATAATATGCTGTGTTTCAATGAATTGAATTGCAATTGGTAGACCTATAAAGAATAATCTAAGCTATCCAGTTCAAGCGCCTTCTTCAATTTTCTTCTTTATTTGGAGGGCAGCTCTGACGACGGTTCCCCTTGTTATCATCCAACCTTCAGGGATGGAGATTCCATTAGTTTGTACTGACCACAAGTCGCTCAGGGTACAAGCTGAAGCAGAAGAACGAATAGGGAGAAAGATGGATCCACTCACCAGTTTACCCGTGCTATCAACTACAGGCAGCTTGCTATATTTGGTCTCAAGTAGCAACCTTGTAGCAGCATCGAGATTAGTATTTTCGCGCACCACAATAGGTGAAGTCGTCATTACATCACCAATGACTTTGCCACTAGTTTTGCTTAACAGTCTCTGTATTTCACGGAATGTCTACAGGCCAGTGATTTCAGTCAAACAAATCTTTCGTCAAGATATGGCAGAAAAAAAAAAAATTTATAAAAACACAATGAATGCAATACAAATATTGCAGCATGGTATCTTCATTTTACCCAGTGCAAATTTGTTCAAGCTAAACTGCTAAGGTGTTCTAGAAGTACATGAATAGTGGTTTAAATTGTAGTAAAAACTGAAAAATATTTCCTAAAATTTGAAGTAAGGTACTTCTGAGGAGCAACGTTTCTTCAACGTAAAACTATGATAGAGAGAAATTGTCTTCCCATCAAACTAGAACATTCCATCTCGATAGATGGCAGTAAAAAGATTAGAAAACTTAAACAGATTCATAAAAGAACAATGTTAAAAGAAAATTAAGAACTGGGCGATAAATAATTTAATAAATATCATTTCCACGATTTACAAGGGGAAAAAAGTTATACCTTCCAAGTGCTATCAACATCAGGAAACATGCTTGTACTAGTAGTATCAGCCAGTCCACCTGAAATACGATATAAAATACAATAACTGATAACATAAAACAGTATTTGCAGATACTATGGATGCAACATTATAAAGATGATTGTAGATACGAAGGAATGATACAAAACTTGCGCACCGGATCAAGGGGCTACATTGTACTATAGGCAATAAGTAGGTGGTGGTTCATCACTGTATATGATGAATAACATTTGCAATGTGGAGAACAAACTGTATAATATGTGTTTTTGTAAGCAAAGAGATGCAAGTTCCAGTACAAATATATACCTGACAACGAGTCCAATGCTAAGAGATCGTAATCTGAGACAACGCCAACCTGCAGGTGGAAATATTGGAAATATGATTCCATTGAGATGAACATTGTGATCACTACCAAGCTATAACTGATTGATTCCACGAGAAAGTATGGCCAAGTTGGCATTTAAAACGTTTTACATTCGAAGGATGGAGCAGGACACATAACATCGGAAGAACAACATAAAACTGAGTACTCCGAAAATGAAACAACCATTTTATGAACTGACACCATGCTCGAATATTTGCAAAGCCTTCTTGTAAAATGCTAAACAGGATGCCAAGCTTAACATGTTCAGATCTAGAAGAACTTGATTTAAGAAAGTTGCGAGGCAAGTCCTTCAAGAACATACTTCTGTCGTTTCACTACAGCATCAATCTTATCAAGAAAATCCGAGCCATCTAAGAAAACAGAGTACTCGCTTATTTCCACTTGTAAGGAATCTTTGTATTGTTTATTACCATAAGTATGTTCCGTAACAACAACATGTCGTGTACAGAAAATAAAGTATGTGTAAGAGAAAAATCTGATTCGACTAACCAACTTCCAGTTGTCGTCAATGACAGGAAAGCCCGAGATCCTGTGCTGCACCAGCAGCTCTAGCGCTGCATAGAAGAAAAAGTGAGCCATTTGGAAACTTAGTGGAGCGCACACCCTTCTCACGCCAGGAATGAAGGTGCGTACCTTCGTCAACCGGGGTCGTCGGCTTCACGACGTGGAGGTTTTCCCTTTGGTCATGAAGTCACTAACCGTGTACACGCCGCTGTTGTGCTGAAATGCAGAAGTCATCAGCAGTTGAGTAATAATAATAATGCTTATCAACGCAGAGATAGTAGCAATCGGAAGCGGCGTGTCTGCGGGGAGAATGTGAAATACAGTTGAACAGAGAACAACTGAACAGGTGCTGTTAAACATGTTCTCGTCCTTATTTAAATAAATCCAGAGGGAAAATAAAAGAAATGGACATATTTGTCTCCCACGAAACAGTGTTGTTTAGTTGTCGTGGGAATTTCGAAATCTTGCTTGGACCCAATTTTACGTACGTGCTTAGCAGTAGTCGTGGAACAAATTATTAATAATTTATTCAGGAACTGCCTGTGCTTTTCCCTATTTTTTTCTAATTTCTATCTAGTAATAGAAGTCAGATTTGCTTATAGATTGATGAAGCAGCGGAGAAAGAAACATCTCAATCTCTGGCATAAGGACGGCGCGTGCTCTCAGTTTTCAAGGCAAGCTTTGGCTAAATACAGGAAGGGTGGGTACACAGTTTGAGCAGGAACTTCCGTTTCATTTCTGTATGTAGGCACAACTGATGAAACAGTGGTGGTGGTGAGAACGCGAAGCGAGCCAACGACGTATGGGGGCAAGCAACAGCAGCATGCAACATCATCAGTCAATCGAATTGAAAAGGCAGATAAGATAAGTGTGTGGTGCGCTCACCCCGTTGATGCCTCCGGCGGCCGGCGCGGCCGCGGCCGCGGCGCGCGCGCGGACGGACACCGACCTGCTGCTGCAGGACAACCGGCCCGGCGCGGCGAACCGCGGGCGAGCGAGCTTGGACGGGCGGTTCCGGCCGGCGGGGACGGCGGCGAGGGCGGCGTCGGCGGAGGCGAGCAGCAGCGCGGCGGGGTCCATGGCGCGCGCACGGCTCGGGGATTGGGTTCGCTTCCGTGTGTGAAGGGTTGGTGGACGGAGGGAGGGAGAGGCGCCGCCGGTGGGATGGACGGCCAGATTGGAGTGGCGTGGATATATATAGCAACCGGACTGGAGAAGCGTGTGAGAAATTACCGCTCTTCCTCTCCGTCGTTAGTGTCCGGCGGCGAAGAATAGCGCGCCGGAAGAGACGACGGACAGGGACGGGGCGGTTCCTGTGGTCCGCGTTTCCCGCCATCGGTCGGTCGACTTGCACGTGCTCCTCTCGGTCGACCTGACTGTCACCCTCCCGTTTCGAAATATCTTATTAGTTATTACCGGTTTTCAGTCTTCAATTCCTTGCACCAGGTATGAACAGAACACAAAGAAGAAGGCTAAAATGTTCACTCTACTAGAATTCTTTGGAGGGAAAGCAAGCGAGTGGAGGGAAAGACCATGCGGTTTAATAAGAGAGGCAAAATACTAACACTCATAATTATGAGGAGCCCTTTTACAATGCTTGGAATAGCCTCCCAATACCTCTTATTACCTCCCAACGCCTACGCAAAATAACGTTTTTTTGTTGAATTAATTCCCAAGGGTAGTATGGTAAACAGTCCCCGGTGACCCCCCAGCCCTGTCGTCCCTGTCATCCAGGATAACATCTAGCGCGTCGGTGGCTGTGGCGGGGGAGGAGGAGGCGGCGGCGGGCAGCAGCCGAAGTCGGCAAAGGAGGGCGAGTACGAGGCCGTCGGGGACCACCACGACTGCGCCACGATGCACTCGACGTCGGCGGCCATGTGCGGCGTCATCATGCGAGAAGGCGGCGACGGATCCAAGCCCGGCGCCGGCGCCACCCTTGACCTCGGCGTGGATCTTTGTGGAGATGGCATTCCTTTCCGCGACGGCCGCGTTGGCCGGCCAGAGCCCGACGGCGACGGCCATGTCCTTGAGCCCCTGCAGCCGATCGAGCGCCTCGACGACGGCGGCCATCCGCGGCCAGTCCCGCGCGGCGGTTGTGTACTGCGCCGCCAGCTGTTGATGGTCCCTTCGACGCCACGCCCTTTTGTGTCTTCGCCATGCCCTCCAGCACCCTCGACATCTCGCCTTCTGTCAAGGTGTCACTTCGTCGTCGCTGGAACAATCCACCTTAGTGGTGTGTGCCTTGTGTTCGTGGAAATGCCTACGAAGGAACTGGCATGCCAATTGCAGATGTGCAGCTTGAGTGTGCTGCTTGCAATGTGCTGTCTGTCTGTCCTGCAATTCCACTGCTGCCGTTTCTGGAACCTTATGCTGTTATACAATCTAGTGAGAGTGGTATGTTATTGTCGAGAAGAAGGAAAATTTCACTTTCTAATCCAATCCATTAAAGATGAAATCGTTTCATTTTTCTTGCGTTGTGGTGCTACTGTTAATGCTTGTACTCTGTATTACTAGTGGCCCAATATGTGAATGAAAAGAAAATTTTACTTCTGTTTGGGATTCTAATAACTGAAATGCAGATGTGCACTGAATGCCAGTTATAAGAATTGAGCAGTTGCTGAATTGCTGATGTTTCTGATAAGCTGTGAGCAAAATTTGTCTTCGTACTAGGAGTATTTCTGATAATGCATACGAGCAGTATATTTCTCTCTCTGATGGGCTTTGCAGGTTCACAAACTCAACAATTATGGGAGGCCAACTCTTCCTAATGTTTTTGATCATGCTCTGCTCTGATGAAGTGTTGGTCTGTCTTGAAGATGTTCTGGCACTCATGTTCTTCTCTCGTCATTTGATCATGCATGCACCAGCCTAATTGATAAATTAACCTATTGTTTTGACGGGGCATCCCAGTTGATCCACATGACGTAGATGTGCGTACGCGTATGTGTCGTTTCACTGAGAGCAGTAGTATACAAAGATCATGTCTGTTCCATCTAGAGTAATTTGTAACAGTTCTAATTTTACAGTGTACCAAATTCGATCCATGGTGCCTCAATCTAGATCAAGTTGCTGAAGATCAGTAGTACCAACAAGAACAGAGCATGAAAACATGAAATTTATCCGTGCGTTTTATACACGGATTTTGTTTTGATGCGGACGCGGCGCGGCTTGCGGCAGCCCGCCAACGGCAAGCGGCGGCATGCCGGCCGCCGCATCAGCCCGCTTGGACGGATGCGGCGCGCCGGCGCGGGCAGCCGCATCCCCCGCTTGCAGCGCTAATAACATCAGCCAGCGCCGCGGAGCATCTCCCTCTACGTCGCACGCCGCCGCCGCCCTGCCCTCGCCGTCGCCTGGGATAGGCCGCCTCCCACCTCGCCAGCGTCGCCGCCTCCCACCTCGCCAAGCGTCCCCCGCCTCCCTCCCGTCGCGCCTCTGCCGCGCCCTCTCCCCCGTCGCCACCTCCCGCCTCGCCCGCGTCGCCGCCT
>JAAXCT010003741.1:0-26212 GCA_012490785.1 Eragrostis nindensis | reverse complement strand
GAAGCGCGCCGCGGCGTGGAAGGCCATGGCGAGGAGGCCGCTCGCCCGGCGGCACGTCGTACGACAGCGTCCAGAGCGTCGTCAAGGCGATGATGACCAACTAGAAGAATGCGAATCAGGCGACGTTCATGTGCGCGCCGCGCTATGCCGCGTGCAATCTCTGCTCTGCTCTGAATAATGTAGTTCTTGATCCCTGACAATAAATGAGCAGAATGTTTGGTTCCTTAATATGGATGGAGCTCCTATCGCACGAGTTGCATGGCAAATAGGATTGGTACTTAAGCGCAACGGGGACCTGCACTCCCTGTCACAACCTCCGATTCACCGCGCCCCTAATCGGTCGTCCACGTCAAGGTAGCTGCCTCGAGATCAGAGCGCCGTTAGCCTCTCTGATGAGGCTGGAAATTAAAGCCGTCGAGATTCACATTCGCCTTCGAATCAACGTGAGACATGACGTATCCTTTTTACAGGGAAAAATTTGGGAGGCGGCGTCACGCTCACACACAGAGACACGTGTTCCGAATGACTATCAAAATACATAAATGATTTAAAAAAAACATGCCTTGGCACTTGAAAATGAATAAAAATGCCTTAAAAAGTTATAAAGAGAAAGGTTTTTATGATGCTGCAGTACAATCAAAGGAATGAAGAGGGAAAAAACAACGAGTATACCTAGTGCACCCAAAAATAGTATGGCAGTGTTCATTCCTCATATGACACAGTTCCCAAATGATTCTTCACTAATAATTATGTTAGCCTGCACTCTAGCTTGAATCACCTTGCATCACAATTATACTTTATCTTAGGAAGAAGTCCAATTTACTCCTTCAAACTTTGTCCTGTCTGGAAAGCCCCCTAAACTATAAACTCGTCTATCTAACCCTCTCATCTCCCAAAACCGGATCACGTTACACCTTGTGCCTCTAATCAAAAGTGGTTTTGCATACATGATAGTGGTTTGGTTGACTAGGATTGCCACATGAGATTTCTTTTTCCTCCCGGCGCAATTGCATTGCCCCCTTCCTCCTCTTTCTCATCTTGCCTCCATCCCATCAATTTCCCTCTTGTCCTTGGATTGCAGCTGTAGAGCAGTAGCTCCTTGATAGAGCGACAACGGGCTTCGCCAATAGACAGCTTGATGTAAGGTGCCGTACGTCGTCGTGGAGGTTAGGGTCGACCGAGGAAGCCGACGAAGGTGCAGCATAGTTCTGCATCGATAATGATTGGGGTGTGGTGACAATCCAGAGCAAGAAGTGGCAGTGCTAGTGCTCCACCGCTGGATCCGTGGGAGATGTGTTTTCACAGTAGCATGCCCACATGACAGTCATAATGATCCGGTTTAAGAAACGAGAGGGTTAAATAGACGGTTTTATAATTCAGGGTTACAAACTCTAGGCAAAGTTGAAGGGAGTTGGACTTCTTCCTATCTTAATTAGAAGCTGTGTTTGAACTTTTAACCCAACGTTTTCTTTCTATACTATGATTATTTATATGTTCAGTGTGGTTGGAAGAACTTCATATTTTCGCATCGCAAATGCACAAACATTCAATATATGCTAGTATGCTACACCGAGGTTTCATGAAATATGTGGCGGTAATAGAAAACAGAACACGTGGCTTTAGTCATTTACTTAGGCTTATCTTATTCCATCTACCAAATGAAGAGTTTAACAAAATAGCGCTAAAAGTCGGTTTGTACAGTTCAGATCCTACAGAAAGAAAAATATGGCAAGAATGAGAAAAGGAAATCGGAAGCCAGATCATATCATTGAACGAATAGCCAGGGTTGGGCTGCACGCTGCCATTCAACCTTACCATCATCATTGCCACATTGAGCAAGGAACCCATCATCAAATTCTTCATTCGCACTTTCCTTTCGTCCTGCGTGATGTGGTATGACCAGACTCGTCCTGAGAAAAAACACCATCATGCATTGACAACCACTAGTATTTTATACTAACATCCATCGCCGGTCTCTTCCATTGGTCCACGGTTCCCACTGTATTCTCTATGGGAATGTTGGATCGACAGGGCCTGAAATACATTACAACGGCATTTTATCATAAATTTTAAGCTAGCATATTTTACAGAAGAATAAAAAATCAACAGATAATTTTCATTAATAGATAGAAAGAAGGAATATATTATACTGACATCCATCTATTGTCTCTTCCATTGGTCCCTCTGATCTTGTGGTGTTATTCACTGGGGCAGTGTTTGCATCATCAGTGCCTGAAACACAATTACCCCCTGTTGTAATATAGATTTTGCACTCACAGTGTATAAAAACTACGCTATAGAATGATATAGAAAATTCTACTTTTGTTAACCTGAATTGGTTGCATTTGTGCAGCAATCAGTTCTTCAATGAGTTGACGGCAGTTATCAGCCAGCTTTAATTGGGCACGAAGAATCTTGTTCTGCGACGTATCTATAATCTTCCGATGTTTTGATACATATACGTCGAACTGTGTAAACAAGCTATTGAGGACACTAGCATGGGGCTCATTCAGAGCTCCTAGCTGTCCAGATAAAAGCTCACGCATAATCAGGACGTCATTCGAATGTATTTGCGACTGCACATCAAGTCGTACTCTTTCTTTAGATGCAGCTCCGACAGCAGCATAGCAAGTGCTGCACTTGCTCTTACTGTCAAGAAAGTGTTGCTGGAATTGCTCTTGAACTGTCAAGAAGTTGTAGTTTGGTATTAAAAAGCAGTAAAAAATAATAATGGTAATAAAAAGTGAAATGATGGAAACTAACATGAACAAGACCATATGTCTCGGTGCCATCAGTCCTCTTTATTCTATCTGCAATAGTCAAGCCTCTATAAGACCCCTTTGTAAAATCTTACTCGTGGAGTTGACACCCAGTCCACGGGGGACAGCTTATGGTGCAGGTTGTCAAGGTAATAAACCTAAAAAAATTAGGGTTTAGGTTCTCAGTGACAGTTCCAAAACAAATGCTCTGAGCCTGTAATTGTGAGTATGAAATACTTACGATTAGAAAAAGGCTACATCCGAATATTGTTTGCGTCTTCTGCAACATTTTCGGCTGTGCCATCTACGAACCGCGAGCTGAATATCATTGAAGACAGCCTGCGCCCAATTTATTGTATCGAACCTTTGGGGTTCCAGGGACATAAAGATGTCACGGGTGCTAATGTCGAAGCTGCTGCCCGGGAACAGAAGCCTGTTAAAAAAGGACCCTGCAGAAAACACCTCATAGACAGAATGCACCCGCTCCAGGTAACTCCTCCATCAAACGATGTATGTCAAGCTTGTCTCCTCCATTCAGCTTGAGCTCATCAAACAGCTCTCTCTTTGCTTGCACGCCTTGCCTCCAGTTGAAAATCCTCAGGTTGGTGCCTTTGTTTGGCAGTCCAAGCACAATGCTGATAACCTCGGCATTGATGGGCAGTTTTTGCCAGGACCAATGTCCATAATCATAGTGTCTGGGTGAATCCTATCCATCAACCATGGTAGCAAGTTCCGACTCTCCACAGCATCGACTTCCATCAATAGGACTTGCCCGAACCCAAGTTGAGCTATAGCAGCACGCTGATCATCAGTGAGCATTGCCATTGTGAGCACCACATCCCCAGGGTTGCATCTTACATTCAGTTTAGGACCCTTCTTGAGCTTCTTCAGAGCAAGAACCTGGATTATGGAAAATAAATTGTAAAATGCAAACAAGAGGGAACTAGTTTATATGCCTGAAACAAACGAAGTGGCCGAGATTTACTTGCCTCTTCTTCAGGTTCGGATGAATCAGTCTGCACCATTGAAAAATTGTTTTTGAGCTTAAGAAGGAAGAAAAAAAATGCATTTGCTACCAACGAAACAATGAAAATGTCTTACCTCTTCTTCTGGCCCAGATGATTCAGCCTGCACAGTCGGTAAAATAAAATGGTTTTTATGCTTGAAGAGGAATAAAAAGGTTACTATTAAACTAGAAAGAATATATTACGACAAAATAAATAACAAAAACAGCGCACCTCTTCCTCCGGTCCGGATGATTCCGCCTGCATGATGACAATCAAATGGTTTTTATGCATAATGCATGAGCAGGGAAATTAAAAAAAAGGTATCTATTATCTAGAAAAACTGAATTCTGCGGTCATGCTGTTGCCTTTTCAACAAGTAACCGAACTTACAATGAGATTTACATGTATAGATGAAAGTTTCAATATTTCTGATCAAATATAAACATTCTTGCGATTAGAATGTACCTCTTCCTCGTCGTGTCCTGGCAAGAACTGAGGCTTG
This sequence comes from Eragrostis nindensis, assembly GCA_012490785.1. Taxonomy (NCBI): domain Eukaryota; kingdom Viridiplantae; phylum Streptophyta; class Magnoliopsida; order Poales; family Poaceae; genus Eragrostis; species Eragrostis nindensis. The sequence goes on along the minus strand of JAAXCT010003741.1, from coordinate 21,944 downwards.
GAACGTCGGGTTCGCGTACATGGCCACGCCTTCTTTACGGCTTCATGAACATTATCTCCAGAGGCAGAAGGCTTGGAGGAGCGGGAAAAGTACGTATCTTCACCGGCTTGTTGGAATTCTTCGTTACAAACTTCATCGCCTCTCTTCCTCTTTGTGAGCCTTGGAGACGACCGAAAGGGGCACAGACAGTATTGGGATACTGAAGTTGTCGACGTCATGTTCGTAACTGCTTCAGCGTCCTTCCTCGGCATGCTGGCCGTTGCAGCGTGATGCATCTGTGGTGATTGATGTGCAGGGTGGGCAGTGCCGCTACGGGCGGGATCTGCTGCGCACGTTATCCTCAGATGGTGGCAAGTCCATATGTGGCACAGTGGATGGTGCCGCGGCAAAGAATGTAGCTGGCGCCGGTGGGATTTGGTCGTTTCGTCGGAGGTGAATCTCACACCTCTCGTTTGTTCTAGAAATCACCTGCAGCTTGGGGTTCTCCGGCAGCTTATCAACAAGGTGATTCCCCCACTCCATCTGGAGGAAAAACAAACCAGGCCCAAAAAATGTTAATTCAATGAAAATAAACAAGTACTAGGACTGTATCATCAATCAATATTCACCATCAGGAACATACTTTATCTTATCTAGTTCATATCTTTAAAATCACAGTTGGTTATGATGGTGTGTCTGCCATCTTGCAATTTGGACCGTTGCATGTCCATCCAACGAACTGTGCTCTCCGTCCCTTTGCGCCGACAGATGGGGCCCGCAGCCCACCGACGCGCTGCTCCCCACCCCCATTCGACGCAACTCCCATTCGACCGCATCGAACCGGGGAAAAAAAAACGCAGTCGCTTGTCGCCGTCGCCCGCCCCCCTTGGGCTCTACCGCTGCCTTCTGCGCCTGCTCCCGGGCGTGATCTGCCGCGTCCCACCCCCGCCTCCACCCCGTCCGCGCAATGGCGACACCCTCACCGTTGCCGGCCCACATCAAATCCTGCTCATCTTCCGCCTCTCCGGCTACTCCGTCCCGAAGCCCCTCCGCGCCATCCCCATGCGCACATTTACGACGATCCGATCTCCGCGGCTGCGCTCATGGGCTGAACACCGCCGCCTTGATTTTATCGCTGCGGGGGCCAAAATCGCTCCTACGCGGCAGCTGGATGAGCAGGGCCACTCCTCCTGCCGGCGGACACGTTTCGGCTGGGGAGTTTGGCTGCGGTGGCGGCCATCTCGTCCGGCACTTCGCACTTCGCTGGGAAGGGGAGAGATGGGCAATCCAGCTGCGCTACGGTGTTCGCCGCCCAAACTAGCTGCCTTTCTATTTGGTTTTCATCTTGTACATTGATTTTCCTCCCCGCATTACTGTATGTCTCCATTATCTTGCCACCACGGTGTCTGAACTGATACGCTGCAAGTGAAGTTTCTCGGTGACATACTGATATGTATTATCTGCAACTGGCATGTCTCCTGGTTGCAGTCATTCATGCATATTCAGAATAAATCATTTCAGTTTGTAGCATGAAGAAGGAACCCAAAAAAAAGGAAAAAAAAAATGCAATGCCGAAGTCTTACATGGATACTACTAAAGAGTACTTGGAATTACTTTATTCATATAGAATTACAATTATTTCGTTGAACTATTAGGTGATTAGTAGGTCCCGAGGAATTTCAGTTTTGTTGAACCTATTAGCTAATGAGGTTCTGTTTTGCTTAACAATCGGAGCTCCAATGCTGGTTGTACATGTTTATAGATTTGTATACTGATCTTCACACCCTTCATGTCAAAAAATTCCAATCATGCTTATCAAGTTAAGCTAACTAATTCATCCTGTTGAAATTATTGCTTTTCCTCAACTCTGAAGCACTTGTATTCGTCGTGAACCAAGTCTGATTGATGCCCTCACAAAATTAACAAGCTTAAGAAAAGAGCAAAACAATTTTTTGCAAGTTTCAATTTCCGTAGCAAAGTACGGATTTTGCTTGATGCACACACCGGTTTGCAGTAAATTGAGCAGCTAACGTTATCTGATTTAGAGTTTAACTGCTGACATTAGCAATTGCTTACATTATGGTTGTTCCGTGGCAAAGCACGGGCGTTGTGCTAGTCTAGTTCATAAAAGGTTGCCCAATTGTGAATCTACTCCATTTTGGCATTTTGCTCATGGTGAAAAAAAAAGGACAAGACGAAAAGATGAGCTGAACTATACTCGTGTGACAATATTTTTACTGCTGATATATTGAAAATCAATACCTCATCAACAGCATTGTCAAGCAGCTCTGCAATAGCTGTACAATGGAAATTAATCAGTAGTGTCACTGCACAGGACAGATTCCCACACCTAGGATCACAGGCGTGCGCGTATATGAAAGCAGAAGATAAGTGCCCACTTTAGGGTGGTCCGTATGACTCACCACCAAACGTCCCCTTATGTGAAGTAGCATCCGAATTAAGAAACTTGGACCGAATCCACAAGCGGTTTTGACCACCTTGTCCACCTACAAATTCATCAAACGTGATAATCAAAATACACAGAAAACGTAAAAAAGTGTGGATGTAAACAGGAATGGGTATGTCAAAAGCACTCCATTCTGGGTAAACTTTCATCTTACAAAACCTTTTGGTCTATTCGCTTGTTCAAAAAAAGTTATTTTTCTCTTTATTTTGCCAGTGCAGGTTTGATGCAGCTGTACCTTTTATGCTAAACACAACAAATGCTTTTGTCTAACTAGTGGATTATCCTTTGGAATAGATGGTAAAACTAGGATTTTCACACATGGAAATGTAACTCCATCCTATCATTAATGTATTCATAATTAAGAAAACATGTTACGAAGGTAATTTTAAGGATGTGGGCTTCAGCTGCACATCCAGATGCATAGCATCGTGTATGCTACCAACTGCTGCAAGATGATCCTGCTTGCGTACTGTTTGTGCATGAGTTGCCTTACCTTGTCCCTGGACTGCAAGAGATTCCAGCCTATGTGTCGTTGATGTGCAGTGAGCAATATCACCATGTTCATCATTTGAAACAGATTCCTGCCGCTGTGGTGTTGTTGTGCAATGGGCAGCAAACACTTGTCATCATCTGCAACAGACTCCTGCATTTCTGTTGTTGTACTACAGTGGACAGCATTATCTTGCCCATCATCTGCAGTAGATTCAAGCCTCTGTGGTGTCGTGGTGCAGTTGGCAGCATCGCCTTGTTGATCTTCTGCAACAAACTCCGCTTGCACAGAGCAGCTTCACCTTGTCCGCGCTTTGCATCGACCCCCAATTCTGTGACATTGTGTTTCTCAGCAGCAGCGCCATGTCCATGAATATCATGTGGTGCTTCAAAAACGTCTTCAGTGGGCAGCTCAATAAATTCTTCTTTCGCCTGAACTGAATGGTGCTGTTCATGAACAGCAGGTTCTTTTCTGACAACCTCATCATCATCATCATCACTGGACAGTTGTATGAAGTCCAGTAGCATTTTTAACCTGAAATGGCAACATGGCGTGAGTAATAGAGCATGACAAAAGTTATATGTACAGCAACCAGAAGTGCAGCCTGCTACAAAATTTTTTCAACTAGGAAAATCAAACAAGATTACATAGCGGTATTTCAACTACTACATTACAGTGTACTAATAAAATAGGGGTGATCTCTCATCGAACTAAGCCATCGATATCATCCCTCTCCCACAAAATTCATAATATGTGTGTGACCCTTCAGACAAAACGTTCTCTACCTCCCTCCTCACCTTTCCATCCACATATAGTTGTCATTTTGTATCAAGACAACCATCCCAACTGTCACTGAGCTAACATCCCAGCCGTCATTGGGCTACTAGATGATTATAGCGAAACAGAAGGAATAAGCTACGAGACAAAATGGAAGTTAATACTATAGGAACTTTGCTGAAGGAGACACAAATCAGCACCTCCAATAAGCACACGCACAAGGAGACGCAAATCATAAAAGTAAATTTGCTAAAAACAGGCGCCCAATGCAACAATTCCTCCGAAATGCAGCTCTATCCCCACCGCATGACGCCTCCAATCTTGCCCACCAATCCAAAACAAAAATCCCTCGAACATTAAATTCCTCTCAAAAAGATGGCCACCAACCAATGCAGCTCAATCCTTGTTCAAACAACAACAGGGAAGCGACCAAACAACTCATCGAAGTAACGCCACCCCTGCGCAACAGGCAAACAAAAGGGAATCGATCGATCGAGGGCGCCCAACCAAAAGGAAACACAACAGGTGCGAGTTCGATCGAGACGATCACACCCAACCGGTACATGATCGGCGCGGAAGAATCGAGGGCGCGTGCGCGCACCGCATCGCCCCGGAAAGAGAGAGAAGCCGCAACCTAAAATCGCAGCAGTACGATACCTAAATCCCCCAAACGGAAATGTCGCCAAACGCTCCGCTCCGAACCCACGCGCATTGCTAAACACAGAAAATTAGAGAAGAAACGGCCGCCAAAGCCAGGGAAAGCTTGAGGCCGCCGCGGAGGAGAAGGTACCTGTGTGCGCGGCGAACTGGGGTCACCTGCTCCGGTCCGGAGAGAGAAAGAAATGGGGTTTGGGGTTTTCGGAGTGGCCGAGTGGAGTGGGGGAAGCTCAGGAGAGAGGAGGGCAGTCAAAAATGAAGGAGGTTTTGTTTTTCTTCCTGAAAATCGCTGGTGCGGGGACGGATGGCGTGAATGTGATAGGAACCTCTGTCTTCGTTTTTGACTTTTATTAAACCAGAGCGTTTATTTTATTCAAATTTTATCTATATTTTAAAATAAATATAGCATAATTAATATTAATCATACATAATAATAAAAAATTAAACATGACGAATGATCAAACTTGATGTTCATATCATATAATGTTCTATGAATCTGGTCATATGCTTTGTCCAGATTCATAGCATTTTCTATTAACCTGGTGTATAGCCATAATGCCAAATATTATTAGTTCATTGCATGCTCCCTTTTACCGCCGGAGAAATCCACTAAAAAGAATAGATATATTTAGAATGGGTGCTAAGGCATGCTCGTGACAAGAGGTAAAAACTTCTGGGGGTCGTACCAATAGCGACTTCTGAATCAGCGGCATGTGTACTTCTTAGTACTAGTCCGATATAAGTCATGTTTTTGTAACATTATTCTGAATTATAGCTTTGAAGCGGCAGTTGAAACATTAGAACAACGGGTATAAGCCAAAACTCATAAGTCGTGTCAAAGAAGGATCAAAATTTTCTATTAACTAAAGTGACTGATCCAATCTATTAACTCGATGTGATCATGCTTCCACTCTTAAGTCCAATTTTTTAAGCATTGAACCTATTTTTGGTAATGTAGCCTGAACAGTGTTGTGACAGGATCAAAATTTTCTATTAACTAAAGTGACTGATCCAATGGCAAATAAGTGCAAAATTTCGATAGCAAATAAGAGAAGAATATAATTTCGGATGTGACGGAGACGTAAGACGGCGGAACTTTATCAGACAGCCACATATGAAAAAGAACTCAAAAGAGTAATCACACCTCCAGGCTCCAATGTCAGGAGCCCAGCATAAGAAACAGGCATGACATGATGTCAAGCTGACCATGATGGTGCAGAACAAAAATGCTGAATTTTACAACACTGATTCAACTCAAGCATGATCACAATCGACCGCTCGTATACAGGGTTTGTCAGAACAATCTGCACAGCAAATTCCTGCTATAAATTTAAGCCAGATCGGATGTTAACTGAACACCGTCACCATGAATTAGAACCCTCTGCCCCTAACCTAACCTTGCTGTCAGGAGGAATTTTACAGTCACAATTGCCTAGGAACACAAGAAATCAGGATGCACCTCGTCTGTACAAAATTTTCAGCATTAGCTGTTTCAGGAAGCAAAACCATACAGGAGGTGTAAACCCTTCTCCTTCTCCAAATAAACATGCCATTGCATTGCCAGCAGAATCATTTCACTCGCTCGCCAGCGTTAGCAAGTACCACTGGGAGCCGGGACCTTCACTCCTCGATGCTGTTCTTTGCATTCCGAAGCTGCATAGCATAGTGCCTTTGCAATTCTCGAAGCCTCTCCAGTAGTTCTTGGAACGATGGCCGTCGTTGTGGGTCACTGCTCACATAAGTGCGATTGTTATAAGGAAATGCAAATGGTGAGAAATAAAAGGGGTGGGGAGGTTTCTCTATTCTGAATGATGTAAATAATAGGGGTAAGAGGGGGACAGTAAGTACTTTTCCCAACAACTTAGGATAATTGATGTCCATTGAGGATCTACATCACTAGGGATGTCCAACCTTTGGTTCATGAAACCTACGGCACCAATGACCTGCCAAAAAAAAAACCTTCAGAATTAATATAGACAATTCATTAAAAAATATGATGAAAATAAACAATAACTCAAAAAAGAACAAAACTACTGAGAAAAATAAATATTAACTTAAAAGGTCAACATTACAAAGGTGAGCTCTGCAAAGGCACACTCACTATAACTGATTTCCAAAAGTACTGTCGGGTCTATTGCTGAAAGGCCTAGAATTAGAATACAAGGGTTAGGGGAGCCCAGAATAAAATTTCTAACTTATCACCCAGCAATCACAATCAAACAGGAAAAATCAGAAGTCAACCCATGAGTAAAACTCCATTATCACTGCTGATACTTCAAATCTTATAAGTTTTTGTTCTTACTAATAACTTTATTAATATTTTTAAGCTGTTTCACATTATCATTGTCATATTTTGTAACAAAATGTATGGCCAGATTCAGAGGAATTTACATGCACAAAAAACGTATAACAAGAATATACCTGCATTGAATTCAGATTTTCCCACGGTATCTTCTGAGTAACAAGTTCCCATAGGATTACCCCATAACTATATACGTCGGACCTGCATTAGCATCATGGAAGCTATTAGTTACAGAGTGGTAACCACAGAAACTTCTGATGATTAAGATTTTCCACAACTTACTTCTCATCTGAAGGTTCGTTACGCAATACCTCTGGTGCCATCCATTGCGGCTGGATTGATAGGCCAGATCAATAATTTAAACAGATAAATTAACCAAACTAGGAGAAACTAGGGGCTTTCGATAATTAAGAAGTAAGAACCCAAATTCACGTCAAAGGGGACTCGAACTAGGCTGGTCAGGGTGTACAACGTTACATCCACACCCTTAACCAACTGAGCTAGGCTCAGTTCCTTAACAGAAAATAATAAAAGGCACAACTTTATACCAATCATATTAATTAAGAGGGTTCATGTGAATACATCTTACTAATCAAAATGAGTTTGCTTGGACTTACTGTTCCTTTTCCGGTTTTTGTTGTCAGAAAAGTTTCGCGCTTGAGACGTGAAAGACCAAAGTCGGCCACCTGATTGGGTCAGTCAGTCAGTCAGACAAAATGAGAGGAGGCAAGCAGGAATGTGGAAAATGATTGGAAAACAAATAAACTGCAGCGTTACCTTCACAGTCCAGTTCTTATCAACCAACAGATTAGATGATTTTAAATCTCGATGGATGATAGGTGGACTGGAATGGTGAAGATAATTCATACCCCTTGCCTGTACAAATATAAAACACAGAAAAATGACTTGGGAGTTCAGATAAATAAAGAAACAATATGGAAATTGGATCCTTTAAAAAGTTCCCTGCTCAAACATGAAGGCAACTGGCTGGCCCAAAACTATACACTGAACCATCATGTGGATAATTGGGCTTAAAGTATAAATAAAATGCACTTACAATATCTAAAGCCATGTGAATACGTCGTCTCACATCCAACTTAGTATTGCTCCTTTGAAGTAAACGAAACAAACTTCCACTGATTTGAAGAAAAAAAAACAACGATCAAAATGGGAACAGGAAAAAATATCTGTGATAAAAAAAATTCAGTTGGTTTCCCTCAAAAAAATATAATTGGTGAGCACAAACTGCTTTCAACATGCAATCAAGCGTCCCAGGGCAACATTTCATAGATCCTGATGTTCCAATGCAGTGCCCTCAAAACATATCTTCAATGTTAGAAACTACACTAAGTTTTTACAACGTTACATACATGCATTCTCAATTGATTAGATAAGGATTATATTTTTGCAATAATTATCCACAGAATAAAAAGCATCTTACTGCACGACATCGCTAAAGTATATACTTATTATACTATTAACGAGCTAAAAACCTAGCTCAACGCGTTTAAAATTAAAACGAGTCGAGTCGAGTCGAGCCGAGTTTGCTACGAGCTGAGCCAGCTCACGAGTCACAAGTTTTATTGCCGCCCCTATGTATGCATATCAAGTCTCAAACTTCTAAGTTTCATTCAGCATGTTTTATGCAACAATTGTATAATAGTCGAAGCATTCAAACAAATGTAAGCAAACCGTTTAGCTAATATCATGTACATGTGCTGAGATTTTTTAAAAAAACACAGGATGTTGCAAATATGTATGCTACTAAAAAGCAGTGGATATACCGAGGAAGGAACTCTGTAACGATACAGAGCCGCTGTGGAGATGTAACCGCACCCATGAAGAGTATTATATTAGGATGACGCAGTTTCTTCATAAGGGATACCTTCATAGATGAATAAATACATTTAAGAATCCAAATTTTGAAATCGAAATCACAATATCTGAAGTTAAGAGAGCTTTATTCCCATTTTTCAGAATAGAACTTAAAAAACATATGAAGATTTGTCAGCATCATTTTTATGTATATCTACGTCAATATGTTTGTATATCCCCAAAAATATGTTTGCTGACAATGGAATGATAAGTTTCACCCAATTTGTATTCAGATTCAGGTTTTCTCTTAATAACCTCACAAACTATCAAGAAAAAATATTGAAATTGGAACAATAATCACACTTTTACTGATACTGCCTCTTGTCAAAAGGTTCAAGAAATTAGCTTATAGAAGTTGTAGCAGGGGATGGAAATCTACCTCTTGTCGGAAGGTTTGTATCACGTCTTCTGAATATTCTTGCTTGGAGAAAACTTTGACAGCCACATCCTGCCAAACATGCCACATAAATGATGAAATTAGAACCAAATGAAACAGAGATTAGTAATTGATGCATAGTAAGAGAAAAACAGAACATACCGAGCCATACCACAAAGCATGATATACTGTTCCACAAGAGCCTACAGATTAAAGAAATTGAAGTTGCAGGGTTAAAAGAGTATGCATAGTATAATAGACTGCAGTAGATCTCACTGTGATTTTCAGTGTGCTTTCTGTCAAGCTTGCACGTAAAACTTTATTTAATATGAACATCGACTGGACATCAAGGATAGAAGTCATAGAACAAAGCTGGACCCATGGCTTATTAAAATTAAGGGAAAATGTTGAAACCTATATGTTTAGAAAGTTCCAAGCCCACACTTCTTTTGGTAATCAAAGTTCTACAAAAGTTCAGGCCATAAGAATAAACACATGTTTGTAAAAAGGACGAAATTACAAAGTAATAGCACAGAACTTGTGATTTGGATATGAATCTCAGATTTCTAACCCAAATAAACCTATCTGTCTTAAAAAAAAGGACTCTGGTACTAATCATGCAAACTTGGTTCCACTTCTAATAAAGTTAGAACCAGATCTCAGCCAAACAGGGGCTATAAGAGATATGATATTCACACCAACTGAAAAATGACAAAGAAAATCATTAAATTGCATAGGATATAAATAAAAACTTCATGTTTCAAAAAAAAACATGAAACAATCAAAAGTTAAGCAAACTATTCACAAAAGGATCAATTATTTCCCTAAAAGGAGAAGCAACTACCTTGACCTATTTGTTCACCAATGACAAGGTCTTCCCACAGGATCTCATAATCCAGACAGTCCGCTTCATGATCTACTTTGTAGAGAGCACTGCTATTAGTGCTTCCAGTGCTACTTGCACTGCTTGTGCTGTTATTGTTGAAAGAGGACCAGGAACCTGATGCCTCAGGTTTACCATGTTGGTTTTGTTCAGCACCATGAGCATCCAGAGCCATGCTAGAATCAGAAGTCTTCTGATGATTCAAACCATTCTCTTGCTCACCTTGCAACCATGGCAAAAACACATGATTTTTTTCATCGGACCCCTCGTCCTCCCGTCCTTTCCAAGGCCACGATATCCCTTTCTTGTTCAGTAGTGCCTCTGCCTTTGAACTCAAAATCTTGTGGAGCCCTACCTTTCCTTCTGAATCATCACTATTGGCGTTGGTTGATTTCCCAGGGGAGTTCTCTTCCATATAAAAGGCGCCACGTGGTGCATCTCCCCTTGGAGTAGTTGCTCCACTAGATGTCGGCTCTTCTTTTCCCCCTCGATCCGAGCACTGACTCTCACCACTGCCACCTTCCCGTTCAATGCCATTCTCGTCTGTCCTGACCCGAGAACGAACTTTATTTGTGACCTTGGTAGCCTGTGTTGTTATTCTAAAAATCAAAATGGAATGTGCTAGAAATATTTTAAGAATATGTAATAAAAGAGATAATATTCAATTACAACAAAAATTCCTGCAAAATTTCATTCTAGATTTTTTTTTCCCTTCAACAAACAGGTACATCTGCAAATAAGCATAACCCTTATTTAAAGTCCTCGGTATGTATTCAAAATGGTGTAAAATTCTAGTCCAATTAAGACCTCTGAATAGAAATGGACTATTAGATGAGAAGACTATATAGACAAAATGGGCAAAAAGTTATCTCAAAATTGTAGAATGGCATGTATTGTAGAATAAAATCGATAAGCTTGAACTGAAAATTAGTATTTGAACAGAGTTAATAGTATAACGATAGCTTTTGTTCATAGAAAAGAGCTTACCAAATTTGTTATCTTTGATGCTAAAGTGCTTTGCAGAGGCTGCTGAGAATCAAAAGAACTTCTGCTCAGCAAACTGGATTTGCGGCTATTGTTGTTGCAATTCCCTTCACAATATGTTCTAGATGATTCTAATTGGGGCCTTGTAGAAGTTGGAGGGCTACAAAATATCTCCTCCAACGGGCGTGAATCACTTGAAACACAAATGATACCAACTAAACTTCCATCCTCGTCATAGAAAGGAGTGTTGGTGGCAACAGCTGAAAATCTATCTCCTGCCCTGTTCTTAACTGGAAATTTCCCAGTCCAACTCTCACCCATAGAAATACGTCTGAATATATCATTCACCACATTGAGGTCACGTGAATCAACCAGAAGCATGAGAGCATCCTGACCAAGGGCTTCCGATGCAGGATAACCAAATAGGTTCTCCGCTGATCGATTCCTGCATATTAGTAAATTCTTGATATTGATGGAAAAAACAGATAACAAAAGCTTGAGCAGAATCTTGCATGTGTCACGAAGTTAAGGAGTACACACATTTATCAAACTGAGCAGTTTATTTGATTAAAGCGCAAGAAGCAGTGTTTACAAACTACAAATAAATAAATCGAATCCAATGGCATAAACTGCACATTCTTTCAATATTTGAACAATAGCATAAGTCAGAAAGTCTACTGGATGAAAGTATGTTAAACCTTTGGGAAGTTCCTTATGGTTTTGTTACTCATTATATTCCCTCGAACCCCTTGAACAACTACAGAATGTCTTATTATGTTATTTTTTACAGTAACAGACTAACAGTATGTTCAGTGAGGGCAAAATTCGCAGTACAAACTCGTGACCAGTACCAGCAAAATTTCTTTGACTTAGCACAGATAATAAATAAACTTACATCCTTACAGAGCTAGAGTTCTAGATTTCAGAAATACTATTCAGCTGCCGCCTCCACAACAAGCTTGATCAAAATGACAAAAGAAATTGCTCGAGGGTCGAGGAATGCTAGTGCTTCAAACAGATAGCATTTCGGCTGCAACTTGCTTGGACACGGTCACTGACTCACTTGGTTGCAGGTTCTAGAATCAAAATATGTAAGCAGCATGGCCACAGCATTTCCTCAAAAGTTTGGCGAACTTGAAGGTTGCAGGCAATCAAATCAAGAAATGATAAGAGGACCAGAAATCTGACCAGTATATGATCCTGCCGTCGAGGTCAAGAATGTGGACGGACTGGCCCAGCGATTGCAGCACCCTGGAGCACTGCCGCTCGGGCAGTGTGGAGCTGGTCCCGGCGTCTCCGTCGCCCGTTGCCCGGCCCTCCCGTTGCAGCGGCGACGAGTGCGGGAACGACGCCGAACCACGGGACCACGCACGCGGGCCGCCCTCGAATCCCCCGGACAGCCGCCTGCTCGGCGGCTTCGCCTTCGCAGGCAGCGGAGGCGGCACCGGCACGCCGCGCCGCGGCGAGACCGACTGCGAGCGCCGCCGCTCCCCGGCGCCAGGTATGAGCTTGGACATCTCCTGCTTGAGCTGCGCCTGCCCCACCTCCAGCTCCCGGATCTTCTTCAGGAGCTCCTCCCCGCTGGACTCCATCCCCGCCGGCGCAGGGGCCAGCGTCCTCACGGCCACCGATGCTTATTCACCCTCAAACCGACCCAGCCACCGGCATCACCGCCTACCTCCCCTCTCGCCTCCTCCGAGCTTGAAAGGCCGGTCCTTTCTCGGTTCCCGAGGCAGATTCCACGCCAAATGGAGCAAAAACTGCGAGCCTCACGCTCCTCCTAGATCTTCAGCAGCGGTTTCGCTGACAGAAACTGGCTGAATCGAGGAAAAAACACGATCTTTTCTGGGGAGCAGTTCTTGGCCTGTGCTTGGCGAGGAGGAATGAGCAAATTGTTGTGGAATCTATCTCTCTCACAAGTCACACGCACACACATCCAGATGGCGATTGAATAAAATAATAATAAAACGGGGGAGAATAAATGATAGGGAGAGAAAAAAAATAAGGATATGGGGAGAAATGGTGACTTGGTGAGAGGAGTTCCTGAGGGTTCTCCTTTTGTGATTGGTCAGCTTGCTGGCTGGCAATTTTGTGTCACTGGTCTTAGTTATTTGTTCGGCAATTTGGAATCTTCTCAAAAATATTTCTGCCCAATTTCTAAACTGAAATTAATATTTTTATTTCTCTTCTTGGGTGTTGTGTTGATCCACATAGGGGCTGTCCCTGTCCCTATCCATCTACCTTGCTACCAGTGCCAACCTGTGTTGTCATCTTGAGGAAAAAAATATTAGCAATTGGCAAATTGGTAGGTGTACTTTTTATGTAAATCACAAGGGCTTTGTACTCTTACCTGCTCAGTTGGTATTGGAGGGCTTCGGCTTGTAATTGTCTGGGTCTACGTATGTTGTGCAAGTTTTGTTTTGGTGCTCATTTATGTTACTTGTTTTTGTTGGTGTTTTTAGGGTCCTTTTTGTGGATGTCTTTCGGTCAGCATTCCACTGCTTCTGGAGCTGCATGCTTTGCCTGCCACAAATTTGGTCACCTTTTCTTCACGTATGCTGTTATTAATGTGTTCTTTTCCATGTGGTGGATATACTTTTTGACAAAAGATCTAGCAGTGCCCATGTATATACCGGCAATATCCAGGCAAGATTGTATACCGATAAAAGAGTTACATGAATGCTATGGTTAAACTGTCATGGAATGGGACAAAGTGCTGATGCTACCTATAGCTCTTTAATAATACATGTGGTCTGACTTGTATTCTTGTGCAATTTTGCCTTTAGTTTTGGGTAAATAATCTTTTGGTCTACGGACTTTCATAGAAATATCACGTGCGTACTGTAACTACGGTCTAATTAAGTATATGTTTGTTTCGATCAGCGAGTAATAATCAAGTCTTGAGCCACTTTGCTTACGTCGGTCTGGAAAGAATGAATATTAATATCATCAGATTGCACTTCTAAGTGATAATGCAGAAATCGAACAGATACATGGATATTATCATGAATTGTGGTTATTCGGTTGTCATTACACTGTACTGATATATTTGTTGACAAAATTGTGTTTTCTCTTTAGTACCAAGAAAAAAAAACTCCATCCGTCTTTAATTATATGACGCCGTTGACTTTTTCGTTGAACTTTGACCAATAATATAGATTTAAATAATTTCTTTCCGAATGTGAAATGAATATCATTGGATTCATCATCAAAAGTATTTTAATGTTAACTTGTATACTTAGCTATTTATACAAATGTTTTAAATAAGACGAACGGTCAAACCTAACGAAAACAGTTAACAGCGTCATAAGAAACGGAGGGAGTAGTCAAGCATCAACTGCAGGTACACTTATCTGCAGAGCCCTTATCTCAACAGGGATAAACATTTGTAGCAGTAATAGTTAGAACTTAGAAGGAAAAAAGGAAGAGTTTTTTCTTTTGCCAAAAACGGTCAGTCCGTACGTTGTATCTCTTTCAGTTGTCAAGTTTGTCGTGGTTTCTACTCGCAAAAAAAAAAAAAGTTTGTCGTGGTTTCCCAATGTTGTTCCCTCCCTCTTACAAGCACATATTCCCTCCACGAACATTGGATAACAAGCAATCATCACCTTTGCATCAACATGAAGCTAATCCTTTCGTGGTAGTGTTGCGTTTCCAGACGCAACTCGTGCACCACATCCACCGGAAACCTTCTGTTCCATCTAGCAAGATAATCGACACTGCATTTTGTTCTTGTTTTGATTTGAGCTTGTTTTCAATCCTGACTACCATTCAAAATTGTCTAACGTTAATTGCTAAATATTTATTTAAGTGAGACCAAAATTGTATCGTCACATTTGCCATGAAAAGTACTTTTTAATACCGTATAGTTAACATAATTTGCATATATGTATTTGCAAAAAAAAAGACAATTAAAGTTTAATAACAAAAAAGTTCATAACAATGCAGTTACACGCCAGGCCACTGGCCCTTACTCGATAATCAAATAAATAAATTAAGGGTGAGAAATGGATATTAACAAATTGCAACTGTCATGCCTCACCCAGTTGCGCAATCTGGACCACTAATTCTCTCCTCCACCTTCTTTTTTGTTTCATGCCAATGAATTGTCACTCTCACATAATAATTTCTGGATTTATTTTCCTTTTGACCGCTCCTCGTGCAAGATGTCATTTCAGAGACTGGAAAGTATCTAAACTGCATGAAAACTACTTTTGTCAGCTCCATTTATGATTTCTAGCTCATTTTGCATTGTTGACAATTCCCATGCAAAAGTATCTCGCCTCTAAATCCATTTATGCAAGATGTACCATCAGGCATTTCGGCCACAGATGCAAATCTGATTCAGCGGAGAACACATCGCACTGCCCTTAACCACTCTTTTCCAGCCTTTATAGCCTCTGAACCAACCACTTGAACTGGGCCACAGCCACAAGCTGTTCATGAATGGAGATGCTCTTTGCATCTTCAACAAAGTGGCATCTTGCAAAGCAGCAAAGGCATCACGAGCCAAAGCAGGAAAGCAATGGAGGCTGCCTGGAGGTGTCACCATCCATGGACAGTGTAGCTTTCATCAAACCAACAAAAGAGGAACTCAAGAACTCCAGAGCATCATTGACTGTCCATAGTAGCAACAAATCACCATCTAAAGAACATATTTGCCATCAAGGAAGCGAGGCATGGGGGCAAGGATAGTTGAGCCCTAATAGGAGGAAAAATTGATTTTTGCCCTCCATGAAAATTGTTGTAACTTTAACTTGCAAGTCAGGCTGCCAATTTTACAACATTACATTTCTGGCTAAAACACTGGAAATTAATGAAGCGAGCTATTCCCTGAACCTATAATACACTACAATCTTCTGGAAACAGAAGGTGGAGTAAGAAACAGTGAGAAGCTTACAGATCCAACGCTACCACTACCAGGACAGAAGAGAAGGATGCAATGCCTGTAACCTCGGTAACAGATTGGACGGGTTTGCATGCTGCACTCGCTCGTCCTGGAGGAGAAGGATGTTGATGGTACCAGACTCTCTCAACCAGGCAGCCACCACCGCACTGGGTGACACAAATCTTCCAATGTTAAATCGCTCAACCTGAAAAGGTGCTCCAATTGATAGGAGCAACGCTTCAATGACACGGCGAAGAGTGCTTGAACCAGCTATCTTGCTATGCCTTCCCCATCCTGTCAGAATGCTGTAGAAACATACAAAACATGGCGTCAGATAAAGTAAACGAGGAGCTTATATCCTGCAATTCAAGATCCGCATAAATGCATGATTAAAATAGACCGTGATAGATATCAAGGACCAAGTACCTTAAAAATTCAGGCATAGCTCGCCCTTCGAAGACAATAGAACGCACATTCAGGAGCCATGCATGGACCATTGCTTGAGCTGCACCACATGACATAAGGTGCAGGTCCAAGCAGAACTCACTCCATGTGTTTTCCCAAACGTGACGATTTACTCCTTCGAGCACAATTTGCTGAGCCCCTTGCCTCTGAAAATGGTCAGGAATGCTACTAAGACAACTAGGCCAAAATATACCAATAGATGTATTTGTTTGTTAAGTACTATTCACATAATCATGCAATGAAAAGGAAAAAATGGAAGCTTAGGACATTTGAAAGCTCAATTAAGCTACGTTACCCGGATACGGCGATACGGATACGGATACGGATACGTGATACGGCGATACCGCGATACATCAATTTTCTAAAAACACCGATACGGCGATACGGCATATATATAATATTAAAATAATAAATTCAGAAATTAGCACTAGCACTGTGAGTTTGATTTTCGTTGCCCGTTTATTACTTCTGGATGGCTAGGTTCGCATGCAATGCAGTGTACTATTCTCTTTTGGTGGGACCCACAAGTGGATTGAAAAAATGAAAAAAGCAAGGCCACCCATCTGTGCTCACATTGAACACCCGACCGCGGACAGGAAGCAAAACCTCTCCTCTCTCGTCACCCAACTTTTCCCCAAGCCTTATCCTCTCGCAGTCTAGCTTCTCTTCTGTGCTCGAGCTCCTCGCCAACGCTGCGAGCCTGCGGCATGGATGCCGGCCTCCTCTCCTTGCTTCCTGAGGCGGCGACTCCAGCCTCCCCTTCCTCCTCCTCCTCTTTCTTCTCTCTCTCCAGCCGCGGCTCGTTCCCCACGCCGCCTCCCCAACCATAGCTCGTCCCAGGCCGCTTCTCTCTCTCTCTCTCTCCATGAGCTTGTTCTCAGGTCGCTGCCCTCCTGCCACTGCTCATCTCCAAACCGTAGATCTACCCGTCACCACGTATCGGGGAAGTGTCCCGCACGTTTCGAAGGAGTATCCGAATTATTTCAATTAACTGGAAAATCGGAAAATGAAGGATACGTACGGGAGGCGTATCGGGACGTATCTGACGCGTACCCGTATCCAGAGACGTATCAGATACTGGTACGTCAGTTCGCCGACGTATCCGTGTTTCGTAGCAATTGAGTCAGAAGCAGTTTCTTCTTTTAAATCTGATTTAATTTATCAGTCAAATAAGATTGCTACTAAACACTAGTGAAATTCTAATACTTTATTCTTTTCAACAACAACAGTACTTGAATCCAGATGTACACTGAGTGAACCTACCTGGCCAAAATGCCATAGCACATCAGTAAGAGCATTGTAGAAGGCAGAAGATGTTGAAGAGTCCATGCGTCCCAATTGATTAAAGAGAGATCGTGCTTGAGACCAAACTTCTCGATGGCCCATCAGAAGCCCATACGCAACTCCATAGACAAAGTTATCAAACAAGCGAAGTTGTTCCAGCAAAAGAGCCGCATCTTCAAAACTATTACAGCGACTGCGTCAAAAAAAAAAGGCGTTAAAGAACACATGTAAATTGCACTAGGTGGCATACAGCCATACATTTAGATAGATTTGCAGAATCAGCCAGTTTTAATAATAACGGAAGGACACATTTACCACACCCTCTTTTCAAAGGATAATGATGTGTCACAATATAACAAGTAATTCTGTGTATTCATGGAACATGAAAAGCTGAAGTTTAAACAATATGACATAAATTCAAAATGAAGGAACATATATTCTGTTTCCAAAAACATATTGTATCCCGCATAACACAGCGTCATTTGTTAAATTTTTTTATTACTAGTACAATGCCATGATCTAAGGGTCTACTGTTATGGCTAGAAAATGGTTAGACAACTGGCAGAATGCAAAGAGTTAGAAGTTAGTACCACAGTAGCATTATTACAATCTAACATAGTCAATATGAAGATGTACCTGCAAGCATTGAGGATGGCGGAAAATGTTACAACATTTGGCCGTACGCCCTGCTGGACCATTTTCTGAAATAATTCCAGAATGAAAAATAATTCCTGAGACCTCCTCATCCGAACATCAATGGTAGAGCGCCCTCCTCTTGCTACTGGATTATAAGCTCTTACAATCTGACCACCATAAACACCAACAATCTCAGGATCTTCCTCGGTAAGAATCTTTGACTTGCCAAATGCATCGATAATTGTGTTGTAGGTTACAACATTAGGCTTGATACCCATCTTCGTCATCTCATCCAGCAAAGATAAAGCACACTCTACCAAGCCATTCTTGGCCAATGTATCAATAAAAGAGCTGAACAGAACAACATCTGCCTTTAGGCCAGACTCCTTGAAATCTAAGTAGACATTGAATGCATCTCCGTGCATACCTGCCTTTGAATAAATATCTATCAGAGTTGAGTAAGTCAGAACACTAGGAGCTACGCATCGTGCCCGCATATCTTGAATAAGGAAAGAGACCATGTCCAGGCGTCCCTGCTTCCCATACCCATTAATCAATGAATTGTAGGTGACAGTGTCCTTCTCGATCCCAAATTTCTCCATCTCTTCACACACGGTAGCAATTTCTTCATACTTGCCAGTCTTCACATATATAGCCAGCAAAGTGTTGTAGCAAACCCGGTCCAACTGAATCCCCAGAGACTTTATCTTCTGACGCAACTTGAGTGCCTCCTCATACTTCTCCAACTTGGAGTATCCATCCATCAGCGTGCTATATGTAACAACATTCGGCTTGACATTGTTTGCTTCCATATCCAAAACAACCTGCATAGCCAGCTCCATGTTGCCACACTTGCAAATTGCATCAACAAATGTGTTGTACGTGTAAATGTCACGCCCACTGCCAAGATGGATCATTTCATCGAAGACAGTACGAGCGTCTTCCAAATGCCCAGCACGGCTACATGCAGCAAGAAGTGAATTGAACGTCTTACGGTCCGGACAGAGTCCATCCTGCAGCATCTGACGGAAATACCCAAGTGTAACCTAAGGTCAACACCGCCTTTGCCGCATGCATCAATCACTGCATTGTATGACACCGTGGTAGGACGCAAGCCTGCACTCTTCATCGACTCAAGCACCTCCATGGCCTCAGTTGCAAGGCCACTCCTGGCATAAGCAGAGATGAGAGCCGAGTGGGCGAACACCGTGTTGCCATAGCCCCCTGCAATTCCAGTATCGAAAGCCCTCCTTGCAAGGTCTGGTCGGCCCATCTTGCCAAGTGCACCAATGGCGGCAGTCAGAAGTTTGCCTTTGTCAACAGCACCACCACCAACAAGGGGCAACGCAGCATAAAACACCTCAAATGCATGTGGCGCGGATTTGTCCCTGTCACCAAGCTCCCGCAGGAGCTGGCAGTAGTCCTCTGGAGCAACTAGGTCACCCCGAAAGGACGAAAGGGCCGCACCGAGCCCTCGCCGGTCTTCGGGAGCCACGCGAAGCAGCTTTTCCACGCATCTCCCCACGGCCACCGAGGGCGCCCGCGGCCGGTCCTGGGCGCCAGCGCCGCGGCTGCGCTTGGAGATGGTCTTCGTGGTGCGCGCGCGCCGGAACTCCGGGCCGAGCGCGGCCGCCGCGGCGCGCTGGGGCTGCACCCACGGCGCGACGGGGCCGACGAAGATGGGGTTCTGGACGGGCGGGCACCCCGCGGAGGGCGACGCCGCGGCGCGGAAGGGCGGCGGGCACAGCGCCGCCGCGGCCGCCGACGCCGAGGCCGGCGGGGCCGACGCGTGCAGCCGCGCGGTGGCCGTGGTCGTGGCCGCCGCCGCCGCGGCCGCCGAGTGGTGCGCCGCGTGGTGGTGCGACGCCGCGTGCGCCTGCGACGGCGTGAAGTGCGTCGCCATCCCAGCAGCAGCAGCAGCAGCTTCCCAGCAAACCACGCAACCACGCGACAATCACCTCTGCCCCTGACCCTCCCCTCCCCTCTTCTCCCCCAAACCCGATCAAATTCCGCCCGCAAAACCCAACAAAGCTCCAATCTTTTTCCACGGAATCACCTGATATCCTGACCCAACCAAATTAGGCTAAACTGGAATCGAATCCCCGTCTCTTCGGCGGGAGGCACCACCGCTACTACAACTATCCAAATAAAGCGCCAAAAAGGCGGGATCTTTATGGCAAGAACAGGGCCGTTTCCCAGCGGCGCGTCGACAACCGGGACATCAAACTCATCATGTAGGTGGCGATGGATTTGGCGATAAGATAAGCGGGGGGATTTCGCGAGGCGGGGATTGGGTGGCTCCCAAGAACACACGCGTGCCGTGGGTGGGGAAGGCAAGCGAAGGAAAGAGATAATAAGACGCCAAGAAAAAAACAGTGACGAGAAATTTGGACTGGAGTGTGGGACCCGTTCCTATGAAGGCTTCCCTCGGAAGCGAGACATTTCGTACTGATTGGTTGAGGTTTAAACTCACTGACGTGTGGGTCCACATATATCTATGGCCCAGTTGCAGTGGTGTAATGCTGCTCCGTGTGGTTAGGAGGCATGCTGCGTCGGGACGACGCTTTGGCGGGCGGAGGTGGGAAATGACATGTGGGTCGGGAGTGTCAGGGAAGATGAGCTGGCGTGTTCCGTGGCGGACGTTTGGGAGGCAGAGGCAGCTGCTGAGCTGGCAGAGTGCTAGGCCACTCGTGTCAGGTGACCGCACTTTCTGCTCGGACCTGTTTGGCCTTATTTGGACAAATTTCGTCCATTTCATTTACTTGAAATTCATAGCTCCCGGCAGTTCTTGCAAATGGTGTACCGTTTGGACACATGTTAAATATTGCTTGAAAAAGACGGAGTTAGTGAACGTGAAGGATGCAAATGGTTAGGTGTAATTTTCAACTATGCGCATATGGATAACCACGAGGAAGCATATACTGGAGCTCTAAGATATGAGAATGCTCTGTCACGGCATTCTTGTAGGCTTTTGTGACTATAGCTTGCTCTCTTTTTAAAACACTTCGATAAGTAATCACGATATATAGCATGGCCTTTGATGCATGATTTTTTTTGCACATGTGTTTGGATGCTAGAGGGGTAGGAATGGTACACTTGTGATTTTGAAGATACTACATCTACAGTTCAATTATGTTAAAATGGTTAAACTGTGAGCAACATGGGAAATGGGAAATGATGAAGCACGCTGGTGAAGCATTTGTAATTCTTAATTTGATAACGACAAAGAAGAAATGCCAAAGATACCTACTAAAAAAAGGTCTGTTTTTTATAAACTACGCATGTAAGGCTAAATTCGACTTTATTTGCGAAGAATCCTATGAGGCGAACGTCGTAGTAGTAGTACACGATTTTCCTAGTATGTCAAGCTAGACAAATCCACGAATCGAGTTTCATTTCCAAAGCTTCATTGATAGTGATACGCTTGATATGGTTTCATATTATAATTCTAGACTCTCAAACAAATAACTCTGATGGTACCTTCTGTCTAATGCGGCACTGACAATTTCAAAAATTTACAACGTCTTGGTAGTAAAGCTGTCTGGCTGATAGTTTGATCGGTTCTGCGAACTTGCAAACGATCTTTTCATGTCGAATAAACCAACCTTCAACCTTGCATTTACATAACGAGGTTTCCAACTATTCCATCCACTCATTTTGATTTTCCAAAGAGCTCTGGAGGTTCTGAATTTCTTACAATGGATCTGAACGACGGTGACCATGCATGCATGTGTTGGGGATGACTCCACACGGCATCACGAGTAGCCACTGACCGTACTTTGCATAGGTTTTTTCAGAAAGCCACACGCTTCAGATGCTCTGCACCTGGCATGCGAAACTCTACTCTGTCACATCCATGCATGCAACAAGCCAACGAAGCCTGT
>JAAXCT010003740.1:0-26273 GCA_012490785.1 Eragrostis nindensis | reverse complement strand
GTTCACACGAGGATTAATAGGTAATCACCTGGTATTAGCGCTCGGAATAACTTGCGCAGCAGCGCGGCCATCGTGCTGTGGACTTGTGGAGGTCCGCAAGCACAGAAGAAGCTCGATCAGAGCTAAGTTTGATGGACTGAAAGCGCAGCGTTGTCGTCAACTCAATGGTCGGTCTAGCAGGCAGGAGAAAGTGCCATGCCCCTCGCCGCGTTTTATCATATGGAGGGACAGTGTGTGCTCGAGAGGAAGAGAAGTCTTCTACAGGGGATGATGTAGGAGACTCGTGGCTGGCAGGATGGCAGCTGGCATTCTACTACGGTCCACGGTCAGCGGTCCGTTCAAACAGTATCAGACATTCAGCTACGGTCGTGTTCCTTCACTTTTGTTATTTGACTACTCGGCAATGGTAGACGCGCTAGAATAATTTGTAGTCTCCAGACAAAGAGCATTTTAGCACAGAATAAAGTTCTAAGCATTATTGTGGACTGGAACAGCGTCATGCATCTTGCGCAGCGATCAGATAGATGCTGGTTTGAGATGATTGCTGATGTGCCAACACTGAGGGCCGTTTCCATGTGTCCAAGTAAATCATCTTCCCTAGCTAGCTAGGAGACTGTTTGAGGTCTGTACGCAACTTTTGATATGCCTCAGTACAAAACATTAGGCTCTTGTGCCGCTTGCATATGGTTGCTTGCTTAATTAGCATCAGCGCCTGAAAGTGTCTATGCAGATTGTTGAGCGATCAAACTTCTGATGGTCACGAATTGAAGATGACGGTTGTCACACGGTGTTGCACTGTGACAAGAGACAAGATATTGTGAGAGTGAGTAGTGACAGCTCGTGGAGGAGACGATAGCAAGTGTTACACGGTGCATGTTGTGGTCTTCGGTCGCTGGCTGTAGTGTCACTTCAATCAGCTCTTAGCCTAAAAAGGGAGGAAGCCTAGCGCTTGAGATTTGTTATTGCAATGGGCTGAAGTAGAGAATGGCAGTAAAAGATATCCACCGCTCCAAATGCTGGAGCTTACACGCATCCATCAATTTCCGTATAAAATGGCATTGATTGCAATATACTTGGACTCACCTTTTCTAGTTAATGTATTTCTTCTACCTTCATAATCAAATGTTTTGCGAACTATTACATCCTTATTTTTGTGTACAAGAGTCAAAAGCATCAGCCAAATCATTTGTCATGTACTCTCTCTGTCCAAAAATATAGTGTACATCTAGTTTTATTCTAAATCAATTTTTTGAACTTTGACCAATAATATCTAGAAAACCGTAAAGACTGACACATGAAAATGGTTTTACTAGATTCGTCGTGAAATGAACTTTAATAATGTATAACTATCTTACTTTAAAATAATATATATTTTTATATATTGTTGGTCAAGTTTAAAAAATTTGACTTAGGACAAAACTAGATGTATATTTCTAGACGGAGGGAGTATGATTTCTTCTACACAGCTAATCAGTCGATGTCATCTACTTATTGTTTTTCATGCGATTACATCCGATTTTTTTGTGTAATCAGCCGATCGAAGTGGTGAAACCGAAAAGAATGTCAGACGTCACCGAGAGCTCTCGTGTGCGCGTCCCACTCTCTGACGGATCGCTGACACCATTTAATCACGTATTCCATCTTCGTGTACCTATCGAGTCTCGATCGCTGCGCGGCTGGCCCGTCACTCCAAATCCGGCAAACAATAATGCACCGCATGTGATGGTATCGTGCAGGCGAGCGCTGGTAGATAGAGAGAGCACAAGCTTGGTATCTTGCCAAACTCACCGGCCCACACCCAGAAGCAACTGCCCACACCCAAGAGAAAACCCCAGTTGCGAGTGACGGAGGAAGATCCATGGAGGGGGAGGCGCCCGTCAACGCACTGATGCCGGCCGGCTGGTGAAAGCGGCCACCGCGCTGCCTCCAACGCCGATCATGTCCAGGTATCCAGATCGCAGATGATTTTTGTGTCCAGTTTTTTTAAACCAACCACCTGCTGAGGATAGTCTGTTTTTTGACACCAGATGCTTGTATATTACAAACTCTTGAGTAACTAACATGGTGATTGTTACGACTGTTTGCATCTTTCTGTCTGATCTCGTTCATATATAACCATGTGTACTGCATTTTATTGATTGTTTCGTTTATAAATGACATCCGTAATCTGTTATGTCCTGTAATCAAGGACCACCAGCTAGTTAGTTTTGAGCATTCTTGTTGTCCAAAAGCTATGTTGAATTGTACTCTCAAATAAGACTGACTCCAACGGGTCACCTATATGGTGACCCATACTCAAAATGGGTTGCAAAAAGGTAAAAACAGCTCTCCAACAGATGACTCAAAGGAAAGACCCATTTTAGGATCGATGCACTTCGTCACCCAAAAATAGATCAACTCCTCCTCCCGACCCAGCCCGTCCGGGCGTCGTCCCTTCTTCCCCGCCGCGCTCCCTTCCTCACTCTCCTTTCCGGCGCCGGCGCAGAGCCCCTCCGCCACGTCTCCTCCCCCTCCTCCGCTCGGCCCCCATGCGGACCCTCTCCCTCCTCCATGCGCCGGGCAGCACTCGCAGCAGCACAACGCAGCAGCACGCGCAGCTTCACGAAGCAGCAGCAGCAGCACGCGGCCGGCAGCAGGAGGCGCTTCCGCTCCAAGATGCAATGGCGGCGGCGTTCCCGGATTGACCTGGCCTTCTCCCGGAGATGCTGGCCACGGTGATGCAGTCACTGGACATCCCAGATCTGTTCCGCGCCGGCACCGTCTGCGCCTCCTGGCACATCGCCTCCTCTGCCGTCCGCCGCGTTCGCTTCCCCCTCACAGACGCGTCCCCGTGCCTGCTCTACTCCGCCCACGTCGATGACGCTGACGCCGGCACCGCCACGCTCTACAGCCCGTCCAGCGGCGCCACCTTCCAGGTCCGCTTGCCGGACCCGCCGCGCGCTGGTCGGCTCCGCCCACGGCTGGCTCGCCACCGCCGACGAGGCGTCCAACCTCCAACTCATCAACCCGCCTTCGTCCTCGCCCTCCTCCGGCGAGCGCGAGGTATCGGCGGCGGTGGCTGCGACTGCGGGGCCGATTAGCGGCTGCACGCTGCGATGGGACTCGATTGGCGGTGGCGGCGACGGCAGGGCGCTGCGTCCGCCTGAGCTCGAAGAGAGGCTGCGTACTCTATTTTGGGATTACCGTTGGAGATTGAGATAATTGGGTGGTGCCCTTGTAGGTAAAGGAGTACCCATTCACTTGTTTGGGTGTTGGATTTGGGTCTGAACCGTTGGAGTCAGTCTAAGACTATCTCCAACGGTTCCTGAGACCCATACCCAAATTGTGTGTTGAAATACTTGAACATTGAAGATCAAAAAATTCCTATCTCCAACGGATACACCCAAAAAAACGTACCCTTTTTCTCTGCCGACACCGCCGACCACCACCGCCTAGCACCACCGCCGCCGCCGTCGCCGTCGAGCACCACCACCGCTGAGCGCCGCCGCGTCCACGCCTGCCTCCGCTCCCGCCCCGCATCGCCGCCCCCGTCCCCGTCCGCTCCAACGTCGCCGCCCCCGCCCCCGTCCAACGGAAGTCCGTAACTAGGTCCCCTTCTCTCTCGTCCTCGCCACTGCATCTCTTCCCCACTCCGTTGCCGGCGAGAACTCCAGCGCCGCTGCGGCTGCCCGACCCGGCATGGCGTCGCCCTGTCCGGAGTGGCCTGCTTCCGATTCTGATTGCAGAGCTCGTTGACAAGCTGAGGCAAAATCCGGTGGGCAGGAAGGGGATTCACCTGTCCAAAGCACGATTCAGAGAAGCATGGCCACTTTCCCGGCGTGGAGCTCAAGTACGAGCGGATCTTGCTTTTGGCCTGCTCGTACATGCAGCAGAGGCGCTGGCTCCCGTGCTTGAGCTCACAGCTTAGTGGAAGAAGAATTTACCTTTGACCTGCCCGTTTAGGCTGACTTCAACAAGGCCAGGCAAAGACATATATGGCTCCCCGCGAGGTACTGTACACAATGCAAAGGTCTCCAACAGAATAGCCAAAGGAAGAGGCAATTTTGCATTTGAAGAGAGAGAAGATCCAAAAATAGCTTCCCTCTATCCTCAAATGCATCCGGCTGGTGGGGACGGGCGCGGCCGTCGGCGTGCGGGGACGAGCGGGGCTGCGGCCGGGCGCCGAGCCGCGGGGCGCAGCGGCGCGAGGGGAGGAGGATACCGGACACGGAGGCCACGGCGCCCACGTCCATCAGCGCGGCGCGGCCCTCTGTGCAGGCGGCGACGTTGAAGGTGACCAGCCACCATTGCCGCCCGGCCAAGCTTTTGCCGAGCTGCTGCTGTGCCGCGCGCCGCACCTATGCCTGCAACTCGGAGCTCCGCCGCAATCCGCTAGTTCTTGCCCAAGCCTCTTGGTCCGCCCAGCCTTCACGGCACTGCTCCAGCTCCATTGATGCAGACGACCGGCTTCTCTGTTCTCGACGTCCGCGCCATCGATGTCCCGCTGTACCTCATCCCAACTCGAATAATCTGCAGGTGAGCACCCCCATGATCCACTCCACCTCCCCAGGTCACTCAATCGCCATCCCCCTCGCCCAATCGAGCTCCCCTTGAGCAGCCATGGCCGCCGCTCTCTGTGCCCGTCGCAGCCGCTGCTCTCAAAGGCCGCGATCTAAATTGACGGCTCAAATGGAACCCCAGAGCATAGAGCATCCGATTCCCCCACTTCCCAGCCTCCCTCCTTCCCTTCCTTATGCCGGATTTGAGCTTCCCAAGCTTGCCCATGGCTTGTGGAACAGGGAGCACGAACAGCTTTCTGCTTTTCCTGGAGCGATGCGATGGGATGAGAAGGAAATGGCTTAGCTGTTGGAGCCGGTGTGTTGGGATGAGAAGGCAAAACACTATACAGGGGAGGCAATCACCAATTTGCCTCTCAAGAATGACTTCCATTGTTGGAGTGAGTCTTAGTGGAAGAGGAAGAGAGTGGTGTCGTGCAGCAGAGAGAGGAAGAGAAGGGCGCGGGCTCCGGGGCCAGCTCGTGCGGGAAGAGAAGGGCGCAGGGAGCACGGGCGCAGGCTATCGGGAGTGCGAGCTCCTGCCGCTCCGGCGAGAAGGCGAACAGCTTGCCCCCACGGCGCGCCATAGCGACGCGGAACCAGACGGCGTCCCCTCCTCTTCCTCCTCGCAGGCCTGCCGAGAGGAGCCGCCGTCGTGGAGCGTCGCGGGAGCCAAGGAAGGAGCGCCGCCGCCGCTCCGGCCCCGTGCGTAGCCGCCCGCTGCCGTCGCGCCGCCGTGCTCGAGCTCGGCGAGGAGGCCGGAGAAGGAGGAGGAAGCGTGGGCGACGCGGAGGGCGCCTGTACCGCTTCGAGAAAGAACGGGGAGGGGAGGGAGACGACTGCGAGTGCTGCGTCGCGCGTCCTCGTGATGCATTACTGCGTCGCGGAGGAGAGGAGGCGTCGAATGGGTGTCTGGTTTGCATCACCCTTTGGAGAGTGTTTTTAGACTGTTTCTAACCTATTTTGGGTATTAATGAGGGAATGGGGTCTCCGTTGGAGACAGTCTAAGCAGTATATATTTGGGTAGGAAAAGAGCATGGTAATGTGCACAGATTTTGTGGAGCTTTACAGCTGCTAGTACCAATGCACGTGCGGCACGCACGTGTCTAAAAGGCTCAAAGAAATATTTACAATATAGCAGACAAATATTCTGAGAAAATTATTACGTTGTCTTTTCTCTGCCACTCAAAGATATACTCTTAATTCCATTATAGCAAAAGGAAATAAGGCCCAAAATAAATATTGTTCACACATAACGGAACCATAGGGAATTAGGTGGAAATCTAAGGACATGAAACAAGCATAAGAAAAAAAAAAGTGCGAGGATCAATGAATTTAACTCTATGCTTGAGTCTATTATTTTTTAACAAATATTTCTGAAATAGTGCTTCTTCACTTGCAACACGCACGTCAAGATTCTTCCACCCGACATTTTCAAAAGGGGTAAGCATAAATGATAAAGAAAATATATGCAATGCAAGAAAATTCATCTGCTCTAATTGTTGCACAAGAGCTCTAAACAGTAAACAACATAGAAGATAACCTTGGATCAAATCTTAACCGAATATGCAATGCAGATCTCAATTGTCAGTGAGTGACAGTACCAGGGAATTTTTGCTTGTGCAATCGTGTTGAGTTGCTTCAAAGGGATGAGGAGCACAACGCTGCTGGTCCTGCTCAGGCCGTCGATGGGTACTCACCTGCATGCATATTTCAGGGCCTCAAATAAACATAAATCAAACAAGCCTAAATGAACATGTATTCAGTAAATCAATGCACTCAGAAAACACAAAGTATCTTCAGTAATACTTCAGGTGGTTCTTTTTTACTCTGAAGCCTGATATCATCTGCATTTAAAAAATGGCACTGTAGGTTTGAAATAAAATCTTTTAACCAGCACTAAATCAATAGATGGTAGGATAGGCAGGTTCCTACTTACATCACACACGTTCATTTCTCGCATACTGCTTGAAATCTTTTCAATATAGTCGTAAAAATTTTCAGTTAGAAGCCAAAAAACTTGGTATGCTTATCCACATAACTTTCTTATGAAATCTATAGAGTAGGACGGAGATACAATATTCATGTATGTTTGTCGGACTATACAAGAAGTGTCAAAGCAAAGGTTACGTATGGAATGTTACGTCCTCTTGTAGTGAAAACATCAAAAATCGTCTTCGTGCCGATGCATGTGTTAGGTAGCAGCGAAAAATAATTAGCAGCAAGGATTGGATGCGTTCAGGTTTAGTCGCGAGGGAGAGGATTGGCGGTACATGCGCGTGCGTACCTGGGAGAGGACGATGGAGCGGAGGGAGCTGGCGGTGGTCCGCGCGGCGGCGTGGGCGGGCCGCGGGCGGTGGTCCGCGTGGCGGCGGGGGCGTGCTTCTCCTGGGGGCGGCGGCGTTGGCCACGGGAACCGACGGTGTTGCCGCCTTGATGAAACACGGCGGTCGACGATGCGATCTGGAGGCGATAGCGAGGGTCAGGGGGAGGGTTCCAAGAGGCAACGGTGCAGAGGAAAGGAAGGACCGAGGCTGCAATCCTAGTTCCTGACGGCAAGCCTCGCACGTTTGGAGTTCTAGACTGAGGAATAAATCAGATGAAAGGAAACGCAAGCGGAAACACCGGAGGAAGAGGAAGAGAACGGAAGGAAATCGAGTGGACGAAGGAAACCGAGGGCGTGAAATTTGGGCGGGTGCTGCGGGCGGGTGCGCTTCCTCGCTGGTGAAAAAAAACACCAAAATCACGGCAGATACAGTGCAATTGAGCGTAAACACCTTACGCTAGCGTAAGATTTTCTGTCAGATAATGGGGCCAATGCTAATCTGATGGTTAGGAAGGTTTGAGATAATTTAGATCAAAGGCAGGTTAGAGGGTGGGTAGATGAGGTGTTAGTGACAGTCAATTGCACCGCAACTCGATCTTTATAGTATAGAAAATAATAACTGAGCTAAGAGCTAACGTAGGAGTAGTGAAACTAAAAAAAAAATCGATGCTCATCATCATTGATTAGTTTGCCTCTATTAGGCTGACTCCAACAAGAATAGGTATTTCGAGAGGCATATTGCCCTTTGCATCGGGTGTACAGTATTTGCCCTCTCCTTCCCATTGCTCTATCTCCAACAGGCGTATGCATCCTCGCTCTCATTCCTCCTCTCCCACTCCGCCGCCGACGTGCCACCATCTTTCCCCACCATGGCGGACACCGCACACGCCGCCTCGCTCTCCTTCCTCCTCTCCCACCCCACCTCCCGCTCCCCCACCCCCAGCCCCCAGTCTCCCGCTAGCTCCCTCCCACTGCTCTGCTGGAGCTCAGCTCAAGATCCACGAAATGGCTTTCACCGCCCACTCATCCTCGCGCAGCAGGTGCCACTGGCGCTAGAGAGCTCGCCCAGCGCGTCGTCCGCCCCGCTCCCGCGCGCCGCCCACCCCGCTCCCGCGCGCCGCCCACCACGCTGCCGCGCGCCGCCGCCTCCAGCGCGTTGTGCCGTCGATTTCGATGACGTTTCGCCACCCATGGCCATGGCCTTGCACCCGACGCGCCGCCTCGCGCGTCCACCTCGTCCCACTCCTCCCCTGCCCGGCGCCCACCGCGCACCGGCATTGCTTCTCCGCCATCGTCGCCACGGCGGCCGTCTTCGCGACTACGGAGTTCGACTTCAAGGCATACATGGGGAGCGTGCGGCGGCCGTGAACCGGGCCCTGGACGCGGCCATCCCGGCGGGCGAGCCCGCCGCGGAGCTCCACGACGCGATGCGGTACGTGCTGCTCGTCCCCCCGCTCCTCCCCTTCCCGGCGCCGGCACCGAAGCCAGCCATAGCCGCAGCTAGACCTGGGAGCGGCGGGACGGAGGAGCTGGAGGCGCGGTTCGCGCGCCGCCCACCCCGGCCGCCCCCTCCACCTTCGCCAAGTGGGGGAAGGACGACGGCGCGGATGGATTGGGCGCCCGCGTCGGGTGCCATGGCGTCGAGGTCGTCAGGACCTCCCGATTCGCGCCATGGAGGCGCAGGCGCAGGACAGGGCGGAGGAGGACGGGGCCGCATAGGCGTAGGCACGCAGCAGACGAATTCGTCGATTGAGACCCGGGCGTGGCGACTGCTGCGGCTGGTGGTGCTCATGGCGCACCACGGCGGAGCCGCGCACAGCCTGTTCTCCATCGACGAGACGCCGGCGTTCCGGTTCCGCACCCTGTCCGCGCGCGTGCTCCGCTCCGCCTCATTCCCTGCATCGTGCCGTCGATTCGACGCCGTGAGACCTCGATTTGGCGGCCGGGGCTGGGGAAGACCTCGATTTTGGTGCTCCTCGATTCGATTCGACGGTGACCAGGCGGTGACGGTGGAGGCGAATCGGCTAGTGCGGCTCGCCGGGGGGGGGGGGGGGGGGGGGGGGGGGCACGACGAAGCAGGCGCGGCCGGGGCAGAGCGAGCAGGCACGGCCAGGCAAGCGAGCAGGTGCGGCGAGCAGAATGCCTTCAAGGAGAGAGGGTGTGCAATTTTGCAGCTTCTCCCTTCAAAGGGCAAAATGCATACTCTTTTGCATCCTCTGTTGGAGACCATTCTGATGATGCACAGTACACATCCAGATGCATATTTGGGTTTGCATCTCCCCTGTTGGAGTCAGCCTCGGTCTGCTCCGACACCAGCTCACAGCTGAACAGGAACTGAAGACGATGGGCGTGGCGCTTATTGTATGGGCTGTCTTCTTGCTGGGGTCAATCTCCCGGGCCACGGGCAAGCACCCGCCTGGGTGACCAAAGCCTGGGAGACGGGTGAGCGTCACTACGGAGCCTGCTTCTACAGTCTCATCAACACCATCGCCTACGCGGATGTGTTTGGCATGGTTGTAGTCCTATGTCTCTCTATCAGTTGAAGGCAGTTCCTGCTGAGCGTGCACTGGCTGTTGTCAAGTTTGCAGTGTTAGTTTTTCTCGGATGCATTGGGATGTCACATTCCATTGGCACCACTAACGGATGGCACGGGTCTGCGGCGTTGTTCACATTCCACGTGGCTGGAACCAGTGGCAGAGCTAGCGAAGAGACTCAATGGTGTTACCTCTTACTTACCTCTACTTGCAACAAGCATGTACTCTCTCCATTCTAAAATGTAAGCATTTATTGACTTTTGGATCTCACGTTTGACCGTTTCAAACGTGAGATCTAAAAGTTAATAAATATTTACATTTTAGAATGGAGGGGTACTTCATGTGGAGATTACCGGGATCCATTGGTGTCTGCTGACACCATAGAACCAACCTTAATCCGCTGGTGGCTGGAACTGAACAGCGCTTCATCTGTTTAACTGCACACTAGTTATAACTAGTATGGCTGCCCGCGCATTTGCGCGGCTAGACTTATAATACTACTTATAAGTTTAACATAGTTTATTTTTATTATTAATGTTATACTGTATATTTATAAAATAGCAGAAAATATATTCTGCCCGCGCATTTGCATGGCTAGACTTACCATACTATTTATATTTTTATATTATTTTAAAAGTTTAACATAGTTATTGTTATTATTTATTTTATACTCTCTCTATATAAAATAATAGAAAATATATTGGAGAATTTCTCACCGTCCCTCAATTTGAGTGTGAGATGAGTCATCATTTATCTTTAATTGTCTCTTATCTAATAATGTATTTGATTTTATTTTAGAAGTGAGGTCGGGTTCAACGTGCCATGCTAAACAACTAACATATGTCATGGTAGAAAAAAAGAATATTTCGTGCTCTAAATAAATCTTTTGAAGAAAATGTGTCATGTTAAAATAAGAAAATGTGCCATGATAGCTAGACATATCACGATGTATTTAGAAATCGGGATTAAGTGTTTATTGAATATTTTTATTATTTCAAAATTTAGCTATTTGAGCTCATAATGGTATGGTGAGTAAATTAAATAAGAATTAGGATTTTTAGCTATTTTTTAAATCTTAATTTTATTTTTTGAGCTTATAATGGCATGGATGGTCATTTAGAAATAGGTGTGAAGGGTACTTTGTTATTTTTTATTATTCCGAACTTAGATTTTTTGACTCATAATGACATGGTGGGTAATTTAGAAATAGGTTCGGGGTATTTTTGGCTATTTTTTACTATTCCGAATTTAGCTATTTTATAAATAATTTTAGGGGGTTTTGTGACTAAATTTTTTATAATGGCAGTGGTGGGTAATTTTCTCTTCTTATTTTCTCGAATTAACGTGAAAATTTTTAGCATTTCAGAGCGAACGTGGTGGTTTCTTTTCGTCGTCAAATATATATATATATATATATATATATATATATATATATATAATAGATGTTTCAATAGTATTCCTCGTGTAAATTTTATATGAATATTTGCTTTTTTAGAAAATGGAATTACATTCCGACCTCTGCATGGTCGCACACAGCCTTTAAATAAATAAATAAAAAGAGAGAGAAAGACATAACATTAGTACATAAATAACATAGTAAATAGAACGAACTCTGTTGTAATTTTGAATTGTATTTCTCATTCCAAAAAATTTAGTCTTGTTCAGAGAATGTGCAAGATTGGTGTGTAGTTCTCGTCATTCCCACTTGCCATCTCTACCTATCCCAATGCGGTCGCATTCGCGGGTTGTGGGCGCGTCCACGTCGACCCGATAACATTTGCCGTCCGATTAACCAATCTTGTGACATAGACCGTCGGATGCATGTTGGATCGGGTCGTTGCCCGCTACCGAAACCTCGCGAACTCTCGCGGCCTCTCTCACCCGCCGCGTCCCCTCGACGGCCGCCCCTCCTCCCAGTGCTTCAACGCTGCAGCGCTCCTCCGCCTGCCTCCCAGCCGCAAACCAACTCTGTCGAATTCACGCGGTCCAGGTCGCAGTCCGGCCGTCGACCGTAGGTCTCCGACGCCGCAGCGCCCTTGGCCAAGCCGACGCCAGCGATGGTGAGGCGAAACAGAGGCGTCACAGAGAAGAGATGAGATGGAGACCCGTGCAAGCCTTCATCTTCCCCATGAGAATGACGGCGAGGATGCTGACCACAGAGAAGAGATGGAGACGAGCGCGGCGTGAAAAGGCACGGGTGAAGATTGGTCTGCTCAGCATATGCTCCCATGTCTAACAAGAGGCACTGCTTCCTTGCTGGCGAGGTGCTCGACGAAATTCCGCTACTGCGATGTCCCCTTGTTGGAAGCGCGCTCAAGGCTACACTGAACTTGTGGGCCGGGAGCATGGGAAAGGCGGTAAAAAGCAATCTCATCGATGTGCAATCACTTGTGCCGACGTCCGCTATCCGCGCTTATGCGGCCGTTCGGCGTACTGCACTCCACTAGTCCTTTGGCTCCTAGACTCTCCAACTGAAGCCAGAACGGTGAGGAATTGCTGTGGCTTATGGCCAAGGTTCGAGAAATCGGGGAGACTGCAGAGACCGGAGGTCACCGCATCGTCCGGTTTTACCGGAAACCGGTAAAACCGAGCGGAAACCGCTTCAAAATCCGTTTGTCGAAATTTGAATTTCAAAGCTCAGTCGGCAAGGTTAAACCAGACGGTTTCACTGGTTATGCGGGTGGTTTGTTCATTAACCGGACTGGAGAAACCGGAAACCGGAAAAATGTGAGGAAAAATGGAATTGCGTGATTATCTGATTCTTGCTTCCAAGTTCCAACCATATGATGAGTTCTGCACCCTTTACAGCTGAAACAGGAAGCAGTATTACATCCGGCCACCAAGTCAATTAAGCTCCCTGAAGCTGAAGTCTGAAAAAAACGCACGCTAGCAAATCAACAGTACAACTTTTGTGTGCTCCGATCCGTTTCTCTATCTCTTGCCGCGGTACGTAACTACATATGAGCAACGAGATGCATGATTCATCTGGTGTAGCTGCCCTCCTCCTGCTCGCCGAAGCAGTACATCCTCCTGCCGCGGTACGTAACTCACGCTGCACAAAATCGTCGATTAGCCGGATAGATTTAACGAGAAACCGGAGGATTTGACCGGTTAACCAGAAGGAGAAAGGGACTAACCGGAGATTAATCGGTTCGCAAAGCGGGGGAGGCCGGCGGCAGGGTAGGTCGGCGCCGGGGGAGCCCGGCGACGGCGGCGACCGGATCGGCGGCGGCGGTGGGGGACCGAGCGAGCGTCTGACGAGAGGATAGCGATCGGGGCCGAGAGCGAGCCAGAGGATAACGTGGTTTTTTCTTTTTTCTTTTCCTTTTTCCCGGCTGCAAATTTGGACGAATTATTTGACCGACCAAACATTCATACTTTCGTGAAGTTCTTCCACCGATGGGCCCCATATTCAATCTAGTTTTTTTTACAAATTTTTTGTTTCAAAATTTTTCAAATTTTCTAAATTCTTTCAAATTTAAAAACGAAAACCGACCAACCACGCTAACCGGATCGGACCAGTTTGTCCGGTTTTTCCGGTTTCCGGTCCGGTTAGCCGCGGTTTTGTAAACCTTGCTTATGGCAACGCAGGACAGAAACCAACAAGGCAAGGCAGCTGACTATGGCATTCCCTTTGTATAGAGAAGCAGACCAGCGACTATGGCATCACCACACGGCAGGAATCCTCTCTGAAGCTCGTATATTCGTTCCATTCCTTGATTACTATCATTTCAAATGTGCTGCACGCCTATAGCTTGTGACATTGCCTATACAAAGGTTGGATCGTGAATAAATTTTTGCGATGCACTTTATTAGCATCGAGTAGTAAGCTTGGTTGGAATTATAGGGCCAGTGGCCACATCGATCAGTCTATGCTTCCCTCGTGTCGATCTTTAGAAATTTTAAGAATGTTGATTGTTGTTAAACATAACACCTTAATTTTTAGCATCTTTCATACTCTCTCTGTTTTTTAAATTGTTGATGCCGTTAACTTTTTGAGTTACGGTTGACCATTCATCTTATTCAAAATATGAGCTCAAATATACAAAATTATAAGTTATATTTTAATTTTGGATATTGTTAGTTGATTACAACGCCGTCCCATCCCTTTGCTTTATTGTGAGTTTAGATAGTTGAATTGTATTTCTGTCATTCTATGAAAAAATAACAGCACATGTATCAGTTCATAACTTTTAGTTAATGATTGACTGGTTTGACAACTTTTAAGAGATTGAATAGGGAGAACATATAAATTATTGACATTTGTATATAGCTCTGATTAGATGTAGTGACTTTCAGTTTTGGAATGCAAAACCATACATGATGCACAATTAAAAGTAAAATGGTTGGTTGATTCCTAAAATGTCTATCTGAATATGTGGTAAAAGAAACACGAGCTTATATACAATATAAAAATGCAGTGTTTTCTTACGTCAAAAGAATGCAGTGTTTTATTGCGTCAAAAAGGGCAGTGTTTTTGTGAAATGGTAAAAACTTAAATAATGTTGAGCTGATGTCCAGTCTCGAGAGGTAATATGCAAGAGACACTGACCGGTAAATGCCTCATTCTTTCGTAACAAGGTTGAGGTTATCTCATAAAAAAGGTTGAGGTCATTATTAGAAAAAGAAAATACAAATTTTCTCTAGCCACAAAATATTATTGAATTGATTACCGAAGAATTCATGATTGGACGAGGAAGGGGTGCGCCAAATGGCGCGCAATATTTCTAGTAGGCTTCTAGACCTGAAATTCTCATGGTCATGAAGATGGCTGAGACAACGATGAACAGAGACGAATGCAAAAGGAGGAGTTTTACTGTCCAAAATAATGGCCATTAGTTTCTCAAAACTACTGGCCATTAGTTTAAGGGTAACTATGTAATTATACTATTAATTAATGAATTTGCCTAATTAATAACGTACTATTAATTTTCTTAACTGAGGGCTCAAATCGATCCAAACCATCAGTCCGATCCTGAAAAACCGGATCCAATCGAATCCCATTCTCCTCATTCGTTCCCGTTCTTGTGTTTCTCCTCCCCTTGGCATGAAAATCGATGGCAGCAAAGATGCCCGAGCGAGCGGCTTCAACTCCATATGCGGCGGCGGCGGCGGCACACGACCGGTTTCCTCGTTCATTCAGCCGGCGATAACGCACGAAGCCCAGTGAGGCAGCGGCCGGTTTCCTGTTTTGCAACTACTGCATGCATCGATTCCCGCGGCAATTGATGCAGAGTTCTCTCTCCAACGTCGTCCTTGCCACATCGCTAATTTAATTTGATTAGATTATTTACTAGATTAGCATCGGCGATTAATCAAATTACAAGTTTGATTTTCTATAAAAACAAAATTTCTTATTACAAGTCTATCAATTTTTTTTCCAATATTACCCAG
Organism: Eragrostis nindensis; assembly: GCA_012490785.1. Lineage (NCBI taxonomy): Eukaryota > Viridiplantae > Streptophyta > Magnoliopsida > Poales > Poaceae > Eragrostis > Eragrostis nindensis. Next base: position 11,484 of record JAAXCT010003740.1, on the reverse strand, counting down.
AATTTGAAAAAATACTGGCCATTAGTAGTAGATTTCCATAATAAATCTACACCGTCGGATCAAACTAATGGCTAATAGTTTTGAGAAACTAATGGCCATTATTTTAGACAGTAAACCTCCTCATGCATGCAAAAGATATCTTGACACTGACAGGTCGTGGAAGAGAAAAGAGAAAGTACCGGGGTCACACGGTCTTCTTCCATGTCCTGTCTTCATCAGGGAGGACGCAATATTCGCTCGTCACTGAGTTAGGCTGGAAAGGGAGGCAGGGCCTAATGCTTGACGTTTGGTCTGGCGAGACGTGTCGATGTAGGAGCCACGGTACAAAGAGGGGACTGTCTGCTGACAAAGGATTTGTTTCTTATATATTTCGGCATACATACTCATATTTATTCTCCCATCAATATATCCTTTGTCAGCAGCAGACAGCGGCGGGCGGGCATCTCCTGTTATAAATCCATATTTTGTGCCACCCGCTGCTGAAAAATCTTCGTTTGTAGCGACGGAGAAGTGTGCACAAAGAAGTGTGCCTATCTATCTAGTATGATAAGTTGTGATGAGCGGCTTGTAAAATTACACTAGTGGCTGCAGAAAAGGTTGCTGGGTTGTAGATTCCTGGCTAGTAGAGTGAAACCGTAGCGGCGTAGCCTGATATGCATCAGCACTCTAACGAGAGAGCTCATGGTCATGGAGCAGGACAGCGATATGTGTGCCTAGTTTTTCTTGTGATGGGGATGGCTCATGGATCACACTACAGTGTTTGGTTATCTCCCCCAACGACACGTCTAATGTTCCGTGGGCTCACGCTTGAGATTTTCTTCTGCGACGTGTCGTAGCTGGTACGTACCAAGTCTCGTAGGACTAGTCCCGGGACTTGGGCCGGGCCAAATTCGTGTAGGCCGCGGCACGAACGTTTGGCCCGGCCCATGGCACGGCCCGGCCCGAAGGGGTTTCGTGCCGTGCCTGCCCGGCCCGGGCTGACGGGCCGTGCCGTGCCTGGATTTTGGGCACGACGGGCGGCACGGCACGGCACGGTCATATGGGCCGTGCTTGGGCCGGCACGGCACGGAGGAAGCCCGGCGGCACGACGGCGACCCGGAGGCACGGTGGAGGGCCGGCGGCCTGGAGGCACGCCGGTGACACGGCAGAGAATGGAGGCAGCGCGAGAGGAGGAAAGTGAAGGCGCGGCCGTCCTCCGTCGTCCAGGCGCGCGACGCGCGCCCGCCCTGAGCTCGTCACCGCCATCTCGCGGCGCGAGGTAGACGGCGGCCCGCAGGGGAGAGATGGCGGCGCAAGGGAGCTGCGCGGCGGCCGAGGGAGACACAGGGGAGACGGCGGCGGAGAGAGGCGCGGGGGAGACGGCGGCATGAGGGAGACGCGCGGCGGCGGAGGGACGCGCGAGGGAGCTGCACGGTGGCGGCATGACGCTGGGGAGATGCGCGGCGGCGGTGGAGGGGCGGCGCGGCGTTAGGGTTAGGCAGGCTGGGCGGGTTTATATATTGCACAAATGGGTGCAAATGTCGGTGACAGTAGCTTACACCAAGAAACACTGACTTGGGGGCCCCACTTGAAGAGTTCTTGTCAATTTCTTATACCACGGTTGGTTTTTTTCCTTTTGATTCATAGGTAGTATCTAAAACTTAAAACTTGTATAGATTTATCATATATAATCGAAATGTGATGATTCTTTTTTTAAGTTTTTTTAAAAAATCCGCTCTGTCAAGAGGATGCTTTTTTATCATGCTGGTGTAGCTTTATTTTGTACTGACCAATCAATACTGTAATGCTCACTATTCACCATTGTCTTCACTTTTTTGTTAATCTCCATCCAATTTGAATTTTTATATAATTTTTTGTGTGGTTGTACAACTTCTACATCTCTACACATAGAAATTTCTTATAAAATTTTTTGTGGCACTTACACTCATGTAAGTTCAAATTGCACCTCATTTGTCTCAAAAGCTCATAACTTCTATATTGCTTAGTAAATTTTGAACACACATTCATGCAAACATTGTTGAAAAATTTTCTCAAAAATTGTAGAGGTTGGTATTGACTTGGAACAGCTCCACGCCAAAATTTAGTTCAAAATTCAACATATTTTTGGAGATAAAAAAATGCAAAAACTCAGTTTCCTTTGTTTTTTTTGTGAAACTCAAAATATGATGATTTTGTATCTCAAATTTGATATATGCATGTAATATAGCTTTCCTAAGCTAGTGGAATTTTGGTGGAATTTTTTAAAAAAATTTATCCATGTAACACTATAAAACGAATCAATTTAACAATAAAAATGCGCTTTCTCTATACTGAAAACACAATCCTGAAAGAAGCTTTCACTGAAACCGGGCCGTGCCTGGGCTTGGCACGGCCCGACAGCGGCCCGCCGTGCCGCGTGCCGTGCCCGGGCCGAGTTTTCCCTTTGTCGGGCCGTCCGGCACGGCACGACGCGGCCCGACGGGCCGTCACGGCCCGGCACGGGACGGCCCGAAGCACGACGGGCCCGTGCCGTGCCAGCCCGGGCACGGCCCGAGTCCCAGCTCTACGTAGGACTGCTTGTTGGTCCACAGTCCACATCCTTACCACTGGTCAAAAACGAAAAGGAAAAGGAAGCACTCGTGCTGGAACGGGAGAACGCGCATTGTTTAATCTTTGACTTAGAAATCAGCTTGACTTTTGACTCGGATCTCCAGGTTGAACGCAACACATCGCCAATACGTTCTCCGGTTGTCCCAGGCCATGAAGCCCAGTGAAAGGCCGATGCTATTCAGTTCATTGAAGGCAGCTCGATCGGAGCTTCTTTCTCTGTGCTTCCCCTCCGGCTCTCTCGGCAACACCAACACCACGACGTGACAGGCAGCTTCAGATCGATCGATGGCGGCCACCCCACTGCTGCAAACGTTCCGGTCTCTGATCGTCAGGTGATGGTCGCCGAGTTCCCTGGTTGGCTCTTGTTTCAATTTGTCCTTTTGTCAACGGTACTAATAGCTGATCTTTTGTTCTCTGTCACAGTTTCTTCTTCGGATCAGCATCAGCACCGCCGCCGGCACTGGATAATGACGGCGTCCTCGAGGAGATCCTCATCCACCTGCCGCCACTGCCATCGTCCCTCCTCCGCGCCTCCCTCGTCTGCAAGCGCTGGCGCCGCATCCTGTCCAACCCCGCCGGCTTCCTACGCCGCTTCCGCGCGCACCACCGGTCAACACCTCCGCTGCTCGGCTTCTTCGACACACCCGTCTTCACCCCGCTGCTGCGTGCGCCGGACCGCATCCCTCCAGAGCGCTTCTCTCTGCCGAAGCCTCGCCATGGATGTCTGTTCATCTGCGGCGTCCGCCACGGCCTCGCCCTCTTCATCAATCGGAGCAGCCTCGAGGCCGTCGTCTGGGACCCCGTCACCGGCTTCCAACAGACCGTTCCTTACGCGCCGGAGTTCAGAGTCAGCGGAGGGGCTCGTTGCAACCATGGCGCCGTGCTGAGGAGCACTGCCGATGGCGGTTTCAAGGTCGTCTTGACACGCACCGAAAAGAACGGCGATGGCGACACGACGAGCGTGTTCATGGCCGTCTACGAATCGGCGACGGGGAAATGGAGCCAGACCAGCTCAACCGTGATCCCGTCCTTCCACTGCTTTCTACCCGGTGCCATGGTTAGAAACGCACTCTACGGATTCTTCCATTGGAGCACCGGCATCCTTGAATTCGATTTGGAAACCAACACCGTAGCTGTGATCCAGACGCCCGAGACCGTCCACTCACACGACCAGTCAATCTTTCGTGCCGTGCGGACCGAAGACGGAGGACTAGGCCTTGCAAAGCTGGGCGCTGCCGGCATCGAGCTGTGGGGGAGGAAGACCACCGATGGTGCTGCTGCTGCTGTTGCTGCCGGATGGGTGCTTCACAAAACTGTTGATTTGGACAAGCTGGTCTCTCCGCTACTACCAACTGCTACTACTTCACTGCATGGCGATTATTTTCCAAGAATAGTGGGGTATGATGAGGATAACAATGTGATTCATGTAGCGGTCAATACCAGCGTCTTCACAGTTGACCTTCAGACATTGCAGTACGCCAAAGTTTTTGATGACCGCCGCTGTATCCATTGGTATTATCCCTACACAGGTTTCTATGCAATAGGTAATTCTCTGTTTCTCCCGAATTAATTAGCTAGGAATCAATTTGTTCTACTACATCCGTTCCAAAAAATACTTGCCCAAATGCGTAGCTACTAGATAGAATGACAAATGGATTGGACCCAAAGGTGCTACGTACTAGACTTTTGGTTCGTGGCGGCCAACATAATATTGTTCATGTGTTTAGGACAGAGTAGTATGCAGTTGATGTGCTTTTATTGATATTGTCCTTGTCGGGTTATTGGCGAAAAAAAGCTTTTGGTTGATGGTGGTTGTTTGCTTTGCTTTGACAGGTGCGACTTGCGAGGAGATGCCCACCAGCTTTGCATGCCAAAATGAAGAAATGGAATGCTGGTGTAATTTCTTTTCCAGGTTCAAAATAACCAAGTTTCAGGGCTTCAAAAGGGCCTAAGATCTATGTAGTATAGCAAAACCGAATGGTAGCAGGATCAACCCATAAAATCAGTGTAGGGTGAGGGGAGCTGCAGTGTGCTTTATGCGGTATTCCGCGTATTTATATATAGAAGTTGTGTTCGTGGCTCCAGTGAGCAACTAATAACATTACAGATTTTGGTCTTCTTTTATTCCGAGGATACTCTCCGACCCACCAACGGACACCTCCTTGTTGGGACTCTTCAAGGAGAACCAATCCAGATTCTATGCCTCTACCGCACCCTCCAGATTAATTAGATTGTCTACTACCTCCGTTTTTAAATTGATGTCACCGTTGACTTTTTAAATTACGTTTGACCGTCTTATTCAAAATATTAGTTCAAATTTGCAAACTTATAAGTTATGCTTAATCTTTCTTTAGGAATAAAACAAATCATAACAAAAAATATAAATTTTTTTAAAATTTTAGAATAAGACCCAGTTAAACATAACATAAAAAGTCAACGGCGACATCAATTTAAAAGCGGAGGGAGTAAGAGGATCCTCTCCGAGCCACCACTGGACACATCCCTTGTTGGACTCCTCAAGGAGAACCAACCCAGATTAATTAGATTGTCTAAGAGGGTGTCATAACTATAGAAGAAAAATGAACCAATAGCGTGATGCCATGTCAATATGTGCGTGGGAATTACGTGAGTGCGTAGCTTTGTTCTTAGAAGGCAAATAGGCTAAACAGAATACAAAGAGTTGGATCAACATTGTAAATGCCACCTTTTTTTATTTAGTTTTGGGTAAGAGTTTTGACAGACGAGAGCAGCTCATGATTAAAACACTAGCATACATCCGTGAAGCATAATTTTCCTGTATGGCTACATTAAGATTTTGCCTCTATCGTATCATGTACGTAATGTTAGTTTTCCATTGATGTTTAAGAATAATCTAAATAAATTTCAGCATTTTTAAACTAGAAAAGATGTTATACACATAATTAAGATGATTAATTAGATTGTCTAAGAGGGTGTCATAATTATAAAAGAAAAATGCCTAACGACAGAAAAAATGATATAAACTGTCAGAAACAAGATGTAAATATTCCAAAAGGAATAAAAAGATACAAATTGTGCGGTATGCAAATATTCCAGTAGTTCATTAGCCTGCAGCAGAGTGCAAATGCGATAAACAAGTAGCTAGCGAGAGAAATGAAATTCAAGAACTAAGCACGCATGCAAGCAGCTGTTTCTTCAGCGATCAATCGAGACGTACGGTGGCGTCGTCGTATGTCAGCGGAAAGCTAAGCCAGGCGGCGGGTTCCGGCGGCGGTCCAAGCTTTTGCTTCCCTCGCAGCGCTCCTCCTCTCGACGTCGAGGCTCTCCATCATCACGTTCTGGCACATGTCCGCCACCTTCATGACGACCTCTCCCGCAGCGGCCACCACAGACGAACCCAAGCCCAAGCCCATGCCCTCCAGGGACAAACCGCCGCCGGCGCTCCGCGGCCTCTTCGGGATCCGCGCCGCGCCACCGCCACCCCCCAGGGCCGCCAGCACCGCAGCGCGGTGACGAGCCTCCATGGCGGCGGCGGCGTCGGCCGCGTCAGCACGGACGGCGCAGCGCGCGGCATCCTTTGACACGGCCTCCATCTTGGCGCCGCCGTTCCCCACGTCGCCGCCGCCGCCGTTCCCCACGTCGCCGCCGCGGCCGCCGCCTTTCTCCTCCGCCGCCGCACCCCCGTGCTGCTGTTGCACGTCCTCCTGCTGCACCAGGGGCGGCGGAACCTCCTCGGCGGTGCCAGCTGGCGGACTGGGTGGCTGCAGCTGGCCGTAACCTCCCGAATCAGCGGCGCCGCCCAAGACGCCGTGGAGGAGGGAGAAGAAGCGCCACGACGACGACGGCGCGGCGCCGGCGCCGGCGGAGAGCCGCTTCCGGTACTCGTCAACGAGGAACTTGATGCGCCTCTTGCACTGGTCGTGCGTGCGGACCGAGTCGTCGCCGTCGGGGCGGTGCTTGCTCAGCGCCCCCGCCACGGCGCGCCAGTCCTCGAGGACGAGTTTGCGGGTGTCGCGCACGACCGGGTGTTGGCGCAGCGGCACCCACGCGTCGACCTCGCCGTCGCGGCGGCGCCGGTACAGCTTCGCCCACTCCTCGACGAGGGCGATCGTCGCGGCGTCGCCTCCATTGCCGCGGGCACGCCGCGGCGGCCGGTACTGCTGCTCGGCCGCCATGGCGACTTCGGAGGCTTGGATGTATGAGGGTTCCGTCACAAGGCGGCCCTTTATCTACAGCAATGCAGGGCTTGTGTGGCGTCCTCCTATGTTCCCGAGGTCCCATTAACAATTCAAGCAACCAAAGTCATTGGCCGCAACTTATGTTACTCTGGGAATCTGGACGGTCCATCTCTTCGGGAATGAAGATCATTAGTAGTACCATACGAACTGATTTATCCGTGCTGCTTTGGGGCTGCTACTGCCAAACACTGGCCACGGTTCCCAAGTTGGTGTTCCCTCCAGCAGCAATCGCGGTGCAAACGGAAATTTTTTGCTCGTAATTCGCAAAGGATAACAGGAGACCGAAGCATCTCGTGCAGCAACGTTAAACGACTGATTCATACTACTACTGTAGCATGGAATCTAAAAACAATTACTCCTATGTCATACTCCGATCGGAGTATACAACTTGGTGCACACAAATGAATGTCACACTTTATTTGCAACAATATCATACATTAACAGTTTAACAAATTTAGCACAAAAAATGAGGAATGATTACAACACATATAAAGATAATGACAGTAAAATTTGCAATACGAATTTACATTTTCCTTTTCCAATCCTACTAGTACTAGCTCTTGAAACAAACACTAAGTTGGCTTCTAAAGTTTGGACATAATTCTTTGACGGAGTACTTTCTGTGGTAGTGTGAAGCAAGAACACAGAAAAGCACTCATCTACTCACGATATTCCAGCGAGCTGATGTAAATGCTAGGCCTTATGCTTTAAAACACAACATAACAATGTTGGAATTATTGACCTCTGTCAATATCTAATTGGACCGAAAGGCCCATCTAGAGCCTAATTAACCCCTGTTAGTTGCCTTGATCGGGAGGCAAACCTCAGCCCACATCTAAGGGCCCGGCCCCGCGCCTACAGCACTATAAATATAAGGGGAGACCCCTGGTCAACCCTAATCCACGTGTTAATCACGAATTAGCCGTCAGGGTGCTTTAAGCCCTGACCTAACTGATCTAGAAGGGTGCTGCAAGGCGTGGAAGACCGATGTCCCTTTAATCTGCATCGACATCTGCTGTTCTTCTACATCTACATCAAGTTCGTCACCAGCTAGTCGATCTGCATCAACTACAGGAGCTGTTCATGGCGAATATAAGATCTGGTAGGTACTAAGTTCACCAATTTCCGCATTAGATTAATGATCTAGGTGTGATCTACTTCTGACTAGATGATCCTGAGTTTAAGTTGTTGTTATTTTTCATCTAACAATTGGTATCAGTTGCCTAATCTAGTCGATTAGATCCCCTAAATCATGTTTAAGGCCTCTGTTAGTCCTAGACTTATTCATGTTTAAGTAAGATTAGATCGATCTAGGTTAGAACAGAGGTGATCGACACGCTTTAAGTCAAGTTTTAGTTCAGTATCAGTTAGTTTTTAGATGATCTAGCAGTACTGTTATTAAGATTAATGGTTAATTCAGTTTCAGTTAGTACGGTACTCAGGTCTATATGCATCAGATTAATTCAGTTTTAGCTAAGTTTTCCCTAGCGCAGTACAGTTTTGTCACAATTAGATGCGAAATTAAGCTAAGTTTTCCAAGTTTTCGTCAGATTGATTTGTTAATCATGCCATGTCACAATGTTTTAAGCAATTAGGGTTCCGGCTAGGCCAAGATCAGTTAAGGGTGGCGCCGGACATCGGGCCGACACCACCATGCTCTCTCTCTCACGAGGAGCAGATCTAACCCTAACCCTAAGTCAGAGAACTCACCTCCCGGTTGCCGCCGTTCCGCGCCGTGCACTAAGACCTCGCACGCGCGCGCGGCGGCGTCCTTCTCTCCTCAGTCGCCAACGAGGTCCGCAGGGCATCCCCAGCCATGCGCGCACCTCGCCGGCATCAGCCCCGGCCGCGCGGCATCAGATCTGCCAAACGGAGCCCCGGTACGCGCAAGGCCTCGCGCCGTTTGTCGTCGCCGCTCCGCTTCCCGGTCGCCGTCGAGCTCGTCGCCTTGGGCGCGACCTCGCCGAGCATCAGACCCGGGCCGCAAGGCCCTCGGCATCAGTACACCGTGCGTGTCCCCTCATCGGCATCAGGACCACCCCGCGCGGCATAAGCTCTGCCGCGCGGGAGCCCGCATGCGCCTGGCGCCTCGTCGTCGTCGCGCACGGGTCGCCGCCGGGACGCCTCCGCTCCGCCGTCGTCGCGCCTTCAGATCCGCGCGCAAACGGGCAGCTAAGGGAGCCGCCTTGGGACCTCTCGACGGTGGCGCGCTCGCCCCTATTTGGGGAGCGCGCGCGCCGGCGAGTGGCCCCGCGACGGCTCCACCGCTCCGTCGCGCGCCTCCGTGCGCCGCCGGCTGTATGCGCGCTTAGCCCTCAGATCTCCGGCCATGCGCATCGCGCACGGACCCTCGCCGCTCGCCGCCGGCAGCGCGTGGCTGCGCGGGCGGCTCGTCACCGCTACCGAGCTCGCCATGAGTAGAAGAGAGGGAGTGAGGAGTGAGAGGAGGAGACTAGGGTTTCCGTCGACCCTTTTTCTCCCACGCCGCATCAATCTCGCCCGTCCGCTGCAACCCACGGCTCAGATCAGTGCGGAGCCCCGCTCCTGCGCGTCACGCTGGGCTGGAATGGCGGCCTGCTCGCTGGCTGTTTGGGCCATTTTTGCTCTGGGCCGCTGAGTCGCGTGCTCTTCTGGACCGCCGCGCCAATTCTCGTGCGGATGGGCTGCTAGTCCGCTGGGCAAAGTTTCAGGCCGCCCACACGATTAAGTAATTCTGGGCTGCGCTCGAATTTTAAGGGTTTTATTATTTTCACAGCTAAGTCTTAAGCACTTTTTGCCCAATTTCAGTTCCAATTTAAGATAAATTGTTACGGCATTTTAATTTAAGTTTTCAGTCTTGAGATGAATTAAGCATTATTTTATCAGTATATTTAAGTTTAGCTTAAAATAAGTATAATTTTTCAGTATATTTCACTAGTTTTGAATAATTATTTAAGTTAAAAATTCTCAAGAATATTCAATAGCAATATTTCTTTTGCTATCTTAAGCTTCCGCTGTCATCTTGAGAATATATGCTCAGCCACTGTATTAAGTTTTAGTAAGTCTTATTAGCTTTATGTTCCAAAACCTTTGGATTTTCATGAGCATAATAATTTTAAGAAAAGAAGCTTAAAAGATTTTTTTTAAGCTATTAAATTTCAGTTATAAGTTTTAAGCAGCTCATTATTTTAGTGTAAATTAAGTTCTTTTTACCGTTGCACCACTTTTAATTAAATGGAGTTTTATGCTTACTCCATCCCTCAGATAAATGAGCAAGTGCTCATAATAAAGTTTTAAGTTTTAAGTTCTTATGAGCATTATAATTTTATGGTGCAATTTGCCTTGCCATTAAATATTTTCTAAGCCATTTAAGTTTAAATTAAGCAGTTTTGTCCATAATTAAGTTTTATATTACCATATAAGTTAAGTTGAATATTCATTTAGTCATCAAATGCTTTTAAGATGCCTCTATTTGAATGGAACCAACGAGAAGTTCATTAGAGTACACTTGTAATTAATTCTGACCAACGTTGTTTAATTATGAGTTTTAGAATAAGATTCGCTTGTTTCCCCAACGGTGATGCAAGTTGTTTCTTATTGCATGATTGTAATCAGACCAACGTAGGGTTATTTTCGTGCTATTAAATGCATCTTTTTATGCTATTAACGATCCAGACTTAAGTTTATTATTTTAATTTATTTCCATCACCATCTTTAAGTTTTTAGATTAATAAAGAATGAGTAGTTGCATTTCATAAGTGACTAAGCTTTTAGCTTTTGTCATTTTCAGGGACAATGGTCTGGCAAGCGATCATGAAGACCATTAAGCCCTTCAATGGCATTGACTTTCCTCTATTGAAACAGAAGGTACAAGACATTCTCAAGTTTCTGGAGCTTGATTATGTGCTTCATAATGTCTTCTACTCCTGGCATTGAGGATTATGATGAGAAGATGAATGAGTATCATTTCAAGTTAGAAATATGGGAGAATGATAACAAGTTTGCCAAAAGAATCATAAAGTGCTCCATATCAGATGGCATCAGGGGAGCCTTAGATGATACTGAGGACCAGACTGCTTCTGAATTCTTATATTTCATCGAGATAAGTCATAAGCAAGTCTGCATAAATTACCTCATTAAAAGGCTAACTACCACACGTTATGACGGGTAAGGTGGGCAAGGTGGACTATTATTTGCATATCAGTCGCATGTGGGACATAGCCTATGAGCTTAAGGCTTTTGGATTGCAAATTTCAGACTCATGTGTGGACCATTTTGTTAATGCCTCCTTATGAGATCCATGAGACCAGGAGAGTAGCTCTTAGAATTAGTTGATGGAAATGAGTTGAGTTATCATATTGTTCTTTTAGATTAAGTTAGTGAACTCAACATTTTAGCTTGATGATTTCAATGTAATTTAGCGAAACTTTGTTTCTATATACCTATAAGTGTGTTACCTTAAGTTATGAGTTTATCTCTTATATCATCAAGTTTTAAGTTTTTGTTCATTCTTACTTCTCTACTTATATGTGAGAATTAGAATACAAGTTAAGTTGATGAGACCTTGTCGAAATGTGGCACACTCACGTTTAAACCACAAATTCGGGGGGAGAATGGAAATGTCATCAAAATTAAAAAAAAAAAATTAGTTAAGGTCTGCTTTGTCAGAAATTAAATAATAATTCTCTCCATAATATGT